>WBZZ01006691.1:45000-62500 GCA_019918135.1 Paulinella micropora | reverse complement strand
CCAACACTTCCAGACGGGCCGGTATGTTCAATGAAAATACTGGTCCAGAAATAGACCGGTATGTTCAATGAAAATACTGGTGGCACCGACGGGAATCGAACTGGCGACAGGGCTCAGATGGTAGAACTTGACCACTGGGCTATCACGGTGTCCAATAATAATAATAATAATAATAATAATAATAATAATAATAATAATAGTGTATCTCCTGCCAATTGCTGAGCCAAAAGGCCATGTGCATCCAGTCCTCCATTCCATAAGGAAAGTCTCCACACCAATCGGTGGAATAAAGGAAGTGACGGCATAGAACATTACTCTAGGAGCTTTATACCAATCAGCCCATTGAAAAGGACCAATGGCCTATGTACTCCCTAATAGTAATAATAATAATAATAATAATAATAATATACTAGTATAGACTAATACTACTACTACTACTACTACTACTACTACTACTACTACTTCTACTACTACTACTACTACTACTACCACTATACTACTACTACTACTACTACTACTGCTGCTACTAGTATTGATGGTATGGCAAGCATAAAAACGCACGTATGGCTTGCACTTGTCTTGTTTGGTGTGTGCGCATGTGGAGTAGATGTGTGCAGAAATAGCGATTGCCCTGCAGGTCATTGCTCGTTGTCGCTCGTTGTCGCTCGTTGTCGCTCGTTGTCGCTCGCGCACCCGCCCCGTGCCCTGCCGCCGCCTGCTGGCCCTGCCTGTTCATACCCACCGGCCTGCCTGCCACAGCTGCGCATGCTCAGCCGTGTGCCTATACACCCGACTCTTCTACTTGGACCTGCAACCCTTTTGTACACATCTGTCATGCACATAAAAATTTTTTGTTCAATTTGTTTTCTGTCTGTCTGTCTGTCTCTCTGTCTCTCTCCCTCTCTTGTTGTTTTTGTTGTTGTTGTTGTTGTTGTGTTTTATTATTTATTTTTTGTCGTTGTTGCTGCTGCTGCTGCTGAAATTTGTGGTGAACATGTAGGGGAATGTTGTTTTTTATAGAATCATCAGATTTCGTTGAAATGCAGTGCATTCCATCGTGTCCCGTTACTTTCTCTATATTTCTTTTTGTCGTGCTCTGTTGCGTCTCCTTGTTCATCAGGACTCTGCTTTTTCTTGCGTCTGACCCTCTGTCGTTTTCACTGTATCATGTTAATCCTCTATTCTTGTCTTATGTTGTCTGTTGTACTCGCTTGATTGTTTCGTTTCATGTCGTATTTTTTGCTCACCTTATCACCTCTTTTTGTCTCTTTTCCTCTCCTCTTCTACTATCTTTTTTGTCATGCATGGCTGTGTGTTGGTGGCAGAGCTGTTTGCAGGTCTCCAGGCTCAAAGATCAAGGTCAGTCAGTGTGTGCGTATGTGCGTGTTTGTGTGCGTGGGTACACATGCATGGGTGTCATGATTGTGTGTTCATGTGTAAGTATGCCTGGGTGCGTTGCTTGTGTGTGCGTGTGTAAGTATGCGCGGCTGTTGGTGCATAGGCAAGGAAGCACCGGAGATGATCTCCATCATCAAAGTAACACACTAGTGCGCACATAGCCAACCTATTTTATGTGTGTTATTTGAATATGAGTATGTGCATTCACCTGTCAACAACTTTATCGATGATGTGAAGCAACGATCGACCATTCTGAACATCCATTCATGTTGCCATCGCGCTAGTGGTCGAGCATTCGTGTTGCCGTCGCTCTTGTGCTCGAGCGTTCGTTTTGTCATCGCTTTTGCTTTCGTTCATGCTGCCTGCTCTTGTGTCCGAGCGTCCCTGTTGCCAGTGCTCTTGCGTTCGAGAATTTACGGTGCCATCGCTCTTATTTTCGAGCATTCATGTTGCCATCGCTCTTGCTTTTCAGCATATCATAGCCAGCGCTTGCAAAAGGGGCAGTCAACACCTTCAGATCCAGTCTCAGCGAAAATCAGAAACTCAATTTGCATGTTAGATCATGACAGAAAGCAGAGTTCGCGAGCAGCAAACAGGTTTGTTGTAAGTTTTGAGTGGCTAGAGACTGTGATGGCCCGCAAGGTTAGCTCGCAAGGCATGCTGTTGCCAGTGCGCCATGCTGTGTAGGAGTGTCACTGAGAAAGCTTTGCCAACAGACCACTGGCGGCTGTGCGTGTGCGTCCATTTATAGCATACCATTCCTGGACACATGCCTTGCGTGGGCTTTGTCGTAGAGAAACTCGAGCGTCAAGGCATTGAACATCGCACGCACTTGCCGAGATATGCTAGGAGGTCCAAAATGCATTTACAATTCAAACGTGCATGCCTGCTATATATGATAATACATGTATCTTCACAAGTTTTTATGTGTTATAAATAAGATCAATGTATGCGCTCACGTTCTTATTGCGTATATGTATGTTTGTATGCATGTGTTATGCATGTCGTGTATGTGCATATGTATGCATGCATGCATGTATGTATGCATGCATGCATGCATGTATAGATGTATGTATGTAATGTATGTATGTAATGTATGTATGTATGTATGTATGTATTTATGTATGTATTTATGTATGTATTTATGTATGTTTTTATGTATGTATGTTGCATGTATGTATGCATGTATGTATGTATTTATGTATGTTTGTATGCATGTGTTATGAATGTTATGTACATGTGTGTGTGTATGTATGTATGTATGTATGTATGAATTCATTACTTAGGTTGTTACTGCTATTGTCTTCCACGGACGTTAATACATGCATACATACATACATGCATGCATGCATACATACATACATACATACATACATACATACATATGCGCAACACATGCATACAAACATACATACATATAAGAGGTGTAAGGAAAGTTTTGCAACATACATCAACCCTATCTTTCACTGAGCTAGCGCTGCGCCCTGTAGCCCAGGTTGTATGCACAGCAAGTACAGCACCCACGGATGTCTGTCCCTCAACCGCACCTTCCCACTCGCTTTCCCTGGCGAGAGTTTGAAAAAGTTGGAAAAGTCTCAAAAATCGGGTCCGACAAAAGGCCATTCTGGGACTGTAGGATTTTACTTACAATTACTTGCTTCCTCTACGCCTCGAGCAAAGCTATCTTGCCGCTGCAGTGTTGGGGTGCTGCGGTCGTGAGCTTCCACAGGATGCAGCTAGTCAGTCCATTTGCCTCCAGTGGTGATGACAGTGCGCAGTCTTTGTCTCATCCCGGTCGCCTGCTTCTCTACCATCTTCACGTCCACCTCTTGCCAGACCTGGCGCAGTCGTTGGGCAAATGACACTCAGCTCTCCATCCATATCTATCCCCATACGTGTTCGATCGAATTCAGATCGGCAGACGTGGGGGGTAACTTGGCCTGGTCCCGAGGGTGGTCCTTTGTCTGACCGATTTTGGACCTTTTTCAAACTTTTCTAAAATCTCGCCAGAGAGATCGAGAGGAGAGGCATGCTTGCGGGGCACACATCTATGGACGTCATGCGTGTTGTGCATGTAAGCTGCGCTACAGGTCGCAGCGCTTGCTGAGGGAAACATAACGCCTTGGTCCCAAGTGTGGTCATTTGTGCTGATTTTTGACCCTTTTCGAACTTTTCTAAATTCTCGCCAGGGAGAGCGAGTGGGAGGGTGTCATGGCGAGGCACGCATCTTGGGGCGTTGTGTGTGCTAAGATGCAGAAGTAATCGTGAAGATGCAGGTATTATAATGAATATACATAAAGTTGTTACTGCTATTGTCGTCCACCGACCTGGCAGAGCTCAACTGGCCACGTGCCTCCAGTCCCACCAGTTGCAGGGCGATATGAAAAAAAACGTCGAGTTGTGGCATGTTCATAAGTTCTCTTTTTATGATTTCAAGTTCCCCTGGCGCATCCTTGTCTGACGTAGGAAATGGAATTGTAGACGAATACCATGTGATGCGCCACATGTGCAATTTGGAGTCCGTGGTAACGTATGAGGGCACAGGTGGGACTCAATGCCATGATGGCAGTTGTGTGTGTGTATGTGTGTGTGTAAGAGAGAGAGAGAGAGAGAGAGAATGGGAGGGAGGGAGAGAGGGAGGGAGGGAGGGAGAGATGTATATTGTTTGCGACGTTCCAGGGGGGAAAAAAAAGTAGTTTTTCAATTTTTGTTGGAATTTCAGTTTTTGTCGGAATTTCGAGTTTTCAAATTACTGCTGAATTCGTTCGCAAAATGATTTTCGAGGATTGTTACCATCAAATCGAAATTTTTTATATTCTCACAAAAACTTCCACAAAAATGAAAAGCTACCACAAAAATTCAAAACTGCTTTTTTTTCTCTTGAACGTCGCCGCGACAATAACGAGAGAGAGAGAGAGAGAGAGAGAGAGAGAGAGAGAGAGAGAGAGTCTGTGTGTATGTGTATGTGACGCAATACACAAACACTGGCACACACACGCATGCACGTCACACTCAATAAGCTCAATCACTCTCACACACACGCCACGTGCTTACCAACTGACTTGGAACCGTTGTGCAGCGGATATCCACGCGCTTATCCTGGGCAGGCAGCTGACTGGACTGGAGGCTTTCACACGAAATCCTCTCTAGACAGCTCATACCTGCCATCGAAGCTCGCTTGCACATAAAAAGTGTCAGGTTTGCAACAGACTGGAAATCCAATACCACTTTCAGAAATGGTCACGGGCTGTATTTATAAATGTTACTAAGGTTTTGGTTTTAATAATTCGCGTTTTTATAATTCGCGCTATACCTCATCCGCGCAAGCCAAAAGGCGGATTCGGCTGATGCTAGGTCAGCGACTAAATTTCGTCAGGACCTGCTGCTTTACGTGATCTCAGCCCGATCCGGCTTGCTTAATATGGACGAGTTGACGTCTTGTCCCGCGAATTACAAAAAACGTGAACTGTTAAAACGAAAACCTTATGCGCAAGTGATGCCGTGCGCTCTACATACAGAGCGTAGTCAGTGGCTAAGGGATGACTTGTTTCTATTGATATGTGAAGGATTATATCATAGTACTGAGTAACCAAATGAGTTCTCGCTTTCCTTCTTGCTGAGACAGTCATTGTGTTTGCTGGCGCAAGTTGTCAAATTATCCATTTGAAGTTGACAGATGTACTTATCGGAGGCTGAAAGACAGTTACTACGAGGAAAAACTTGAATCAGATTATTTACTGATAAGTACAATATCATATAATATTCTTGGTGAATCGAGCCTCAATAAACTCAACTTCAGTGATTGTTGTCAAAGTGGTTCACACAAACTCTAGTCCTTAGCACTACACCCACAAACGGAGCTTAAAACCATGCTAAAACACTTAACTTATCATGCAGGAATTGCTGGGCAAGGCTTTGCTCATGAAACTTGAGGTAGTGACTAGTAGTGCACTGTATTAATACAGTGTGGTCGTGTGAAGGCAGAAATGTACTGGCCACCTCCTATTAATATCAGCCTCTGCCTCAGTCGTACCAGGTGAAAACAAACAAGCAGCAAAGCTCGAAAATGCTGTTCAATGCGTAGCGTGCATGCTCACTGTCAACTGGATCAGGAAGCGTCATTGGGAAAGTTAATTAGATCCTAGTCCACTACAGCATAAGCGTCACATGATAATCACGGTAGCTTCACTCTCCTATGTACTTGGCTTCGAAAATCAGCTGGCGTCTGCCAGAAGTGCCACTGCGCATCGGTCTGTGTCTCTGCCAAAGAGGCACAGCAGAAGGCAAACTCGGAGAAGGATTGGAAATCCGAAGGTGTGGCTTTTGGCGGGACTTTGCGTCTTCGTTTGGAGCTGCTTTTGCCTGGTCTTCGTCCTTTCGTCGTTGCTGTCACTCGTGTGGTTCCTCCATGCGTCTCTAGAAGCATTCACCTTTATATTCTAATCGTGGCAGACTGGTTTGGTATGTCGTTATAGATGAGACTTGGTTGTAAGAACAGGAACGGGACAAGACACGAACAGGAACAGGACAAGACACGATAAGGACCATTCGGCGGCCTGCCCTGTGCTGTAGCAGTTAGTGAAAGACCTTCTAGGGTTGAATCTGTACTCGTCACTGTACAAGGTTAGACTAGAAGGCATAGATCTTTGCAGAAGCCTGTACTGAGTGCACCGTCTCAGGGCTGAAGGTCTTTAGTTGGGTAGTGGCTAGCTACCCCTTTTAGTTTGTGTAACACCGACCAGGGTAGTGCCCGAAGACGGGGGCCAAGCCTACAAGATCGCGAAGTAGGTTGTGTGGGAATTATGTTCCACACATGTAATGTGTTGGAGGGATTAAGTTCCTTATTAAGTTACCGGTACTAGGCAGTGACCTTTTAACCCTTAACCCGGCGAGCGCCACATTTCAACTGTGGATTATTGCCACAAATGTGCCAGTGCTTTTCAAATCGAATGATTAATTTTAAAATCCACAAATGTGGCTTTAATGCCACAAATGTTGCTTTAGTTACCCCCAAGTTTGTTTGCTCTGACGAGAGCATGAGTTTGGAAGACTTTGACACGGGGAGGCACCTGAGGCTGTTGAGCTAGATATGGAGAACCCAGACACTTTTCCTATAGTAGGGGGGGGGGGGGGTGGTAGTGCTACTTCTTTCACTCACCCTTTATGTTCAGTATGCAGTATGGTTGGTGGTTGCCTTTCGTGGATAGGTGAAGTGCATCAGCAGTGTAAGCTAGCACTGTGACATATATATTTGACTTTTGCTTGTGCATACTTTTCAGACTTGTGTGGAGCATAGTTTTTGCTCCTAGACTTGTGGTGGGGTGGTGTGCTGGTTGACATTGGGCTTTCTTTTGTCAGTTTTGAGGCAGGACAATTGGAGAGTAGTGTGAGGGCCGGCTGGAGTTGTTTGCCGCAGCTTCTCTTCTCCACGTACATTTTCACCCAACCATCGACTCTATTTCACGCTTTGTGGGGCGGTTTAACAGACATATTTCTCCCCTTGTTTCTTGTCTAGTTGCGTGCTAGTTTATGTTGCTCTTTAGGTGGCGATGTTTTGTTTCTATAGTATTGTAAGAGTCGAGGGACAATCACAAGAGACCTTATATTTATAGTCCAACCATACACACGTTTTAGTTACCTGGTATGTTAGTGTATTGCGTGTGTAAAGAGCCAAGGGGCATTAAGTTTTTAGTCAAGAGGCCAGGCTCATGTGGTAGCACAGAGCCCACTACATATCATTTTGAGATGATGAGAGAGAGTGAGAGCACAGGTTGGGATAGACATAGGTAGAACAGTCATCATGGCTGGAAAACCATAATCCAATTTCATCGTGTTATACGGGACATTTTTCATGTGTTGAGCGGTGCTCATGCAGCTGTTGTGTCTTTGATTGCCATGTGTGTGGGCTAGCGTTTGTGTGTGGTGTCAGCGAGTTGTTCCTTTTACTCCCACTCTGTGCATCCTTTATCTACCTCTTATCAGATTGAGGGGGAGTGTTTCTTGAGACACTGACACCCACAGACACATACTTAGCCATGGTGGGTGTTGAGCTAATTTTTATTCTGTTATGCTCTCGTGAGACTCTTGATGGTCACATTAGTTGATGGCACATTCTTCTCTGTTGTGGCTGTCTTTGCTTTCTCGTTTTGGAGTTGACTTTGAGACTTTTCCCCCTTTTACTCGGCTTTGGTGTGAGACTTGTGCCTTCGGTTCGGTTTGGTTGGCGTGGTTGTGCCTTCGGTTTGGTTTTGGCGCGGCCTATTCTTCCGGCAATGTGGAACCTGTGGCAGTCATTACTCTCCCTCACTTTGCGGGGTGGCTATTTTGGTCCCTGCGTTGTTTGTATGGAGTCGGCGGCATACCGCCGGATTATCAACAAAGGGGGAGGGCATGAGCCCATGGATTTCGGGTAGCGTTTCGCTTTTACGGTTTGGCCGGTAGGCCGGATGTTCTGGATCGTGTGCCCGGATGGAAGGCTTGTGCGGCAGCGTGGAGCCGCGGGTGGAGCGGGTTACGGCGTTGCCGCTAATTAGACCCGATCTTTGGTGGTTGTTTCATTAAGTGGCCTGACATGTTGCTCGGTGGACCTGAACTTTGAACTTTGCTCCCGGGTGGGGAGTGTTTATGCAAAGAGGCACTTGGAGATTTGCAGTCGTTTGTGGTGTTGCCCGTCGGTCGGATGTTCTGGATCAGTTGGCCGAGGCAAAGGCGTATGTTGGTAGGTAGTGGTGGCCGATATAGGCCAGGAGTTGGTAGTTATGACTTAGCAGTGTCGCGCCGGGTAGGCGCGGGAGGGCGGTGGAGCTTCGCTGTTGATCTAATGTCGCTACGCGGAAAGGCGCCACACTTTGCAGTCGTTTTGGTGGGGGAGGCCATTCGTCCGGGGAGATGGAACCTTTTCTGCTTTGTGATGGTCGGAGCGTGACGGACGTCTTTCTCCCTCTATCAGGGGGGGGTTGCTTATGTTTCCATTTGGAGTGTCAGCAGAGGGGGAGGGCATCATGATTTCAGATGAGCCCATGGTTTTGGTAGATGGCGGCGCGGTGGCGAGCTTTTTGGACGCTAAGTTTTGGAAGTGATCATGAGCGTTAAATAATGGAGCCGGGCGGCGGGGCAGGGGGAGTTCCCTGTAAAGCTGTACTGTTGGTCGCCCTCCGGGGCGGGTCACGCGTCAAATTCATTGTGGACGGCGATTTCCCCTGGCCTTGATTACTTTTATTTTGTATTGCTCTGTGCATTTTCTTTCCTTGACATTGTGGATACGGAGTTAGGGGGAGATACCTATTGTGGGTGATCATATTTACATTCACATGCATGGCGTCATTGTTTTTCTTTTACCTGTTGGGTTACATGCGGTGATGTTGTACGTAATTAACTTGCGACTTTATCTGTTGTTTGGTGCCTGGCTTAAGGTTAACCAAGTGGACAGTAACTACGTGCATATACATCTGGTAATTGTTAATGCTTTGTCGTAGATTTTGTATTTGTCGTTTGAAGCGAAGTTAGGTTCTGCAATGTTTGTTGTCCATTCAATGGGTACGTTGATGTATTTGTATCATATTTGACTTTGATTGTCTGATATGCTTTGTTGATGTATCCGGACAGCCTATCGCTAGGGGCGATTCAGGAGAGTATGGGATTTCTGATATGGCTTGAATGTTTCTTCTAGTTAGACGTAACAAAACTTTCGCTGTTATTAAGTAGTAATTTTATTCATCTGAGTACAGGGTGAGACTTGTGTGTTGGGTAGTGTTGCACTCAAGTTGGGATGGTGATAGTTTTGCTCTTTATTCTCCTCATGCGTCGGGCTGCGTCTTTGCTGAGATGTCCTAGGCACTAATTAAGGGTGAGCATTGGGAAAGTTAATTAGATCCTAGTCCACTACAGCATAACCGTATAATCACTGTATCTTCACTCTCCTATGTACTTAATATTTAGTTATTATTCCTGTATTACCATATTTTCTGGTATTAATACTGGTGGCGAATTGCCGCTTTATGTTCATATATTACCAATTTGGTGAGGTTGGTTTCCTTTTTGGTTCTTTTGAATCTCAGTGAAGTCTCAGTGAAATGGTGGTAGACAACTGGGATCCCGGAGTCTCCGGTTAACAGGCTAGTTTCCCTACCCGGACCTTCAAATTTTTCCCAACGAGCGTACCCATGCTTACTGCTTCAATTGCCGCTGCTTTTTTTGCCGTACCGGTGATTGTTTCGCGTGGCACACACGCAACACCTTCGTCGCTCCAGCGCGAGCCAGGATGCTATCGGATGCAGCCAATTATTGGTTGATTAAAATGACCTTTGACGTTATTAATGAGCGGTTTTTTTTAATAGTTCGCTTAAATATGACAGAAGTATTTAATACAAACAAAGTACTGCTAATATTGCACATTTGGGCTTAAAAACTTGAACAATCCACCAGATCCACAAATGTGGATTTAAACTACAAATGTGCATTGCCGGGTTAAGGGTTAAGAGATATTAATAGAATGAAAAGGTTCAAGGACACCCGATGACTATTTTTCTAGCCCGATGATGCCTGCTACATTTTCGACTGTTACATCCGCTAAACATTTCTGGCAACTTGATTTTTTCACTTACCGTCACCCCTTAAATTAAATCATCTCTGATCGTACATGTATTCCGCGCGGAAATAGTAATACAATGCCCGCACTCAAGAGACTCGAACTTAATCAACATGCGCTAAATACCACACATAGGTTCCAACACATCAAAAGGCTTCCGCTCCATCTTCTTCCTCCTCGTCAGAGTCTTCGTCAGATTCTTCGTCAGAGTCTTCGTCAGAGCCTTCATCATCTTCCAATGAAGGGGTCGACTCGTTCAGCTTTTTCACAGGAGTTGCAGACGGCTTTTTGGCAGCTTGCGAGCCTATCGACGCAGCAGCAGGCGCAGCAATCGCCTCCACACCTGCTGCCAGTGTGGCCGCGATAGGAGCAGCAGCGACAGTGGCCGGTTTGCCCCATGCAGCACCCGAGGATCTCTGCGTAGGGGCGGGAAAGGACGCTGCCTGCTGCTTAGATTCAACAGGAGCTTCTTCCTTAAAAGAACGACCTTTCTTGACTTCCTCATCGTCGTCTTGGTCGTCCCCCCACATCCGAACCCCATCCTTCTCGCGTTTGTAGTAGTATTCGCTGTCCTCCTCGTTCTGCTCTTCGGCGTCTTCGGGATCCACGGGAGCCTCTTCGAAACGACGGTTGACTGGCTCCTACAGAAAAAGAAGTACCTTCAGGAGCATGATAACTAAATCCTGGTGGCGATAACGACTTAATAATAATAATAATAATAATAATAATAATAATAATAATAATAATAATAATAATAGTGCTTCTCTGTCAATGGCTGATGCAAATCTGCACATGCGCCTGCATCGTCTCACCCGTGAGGGGAGTACGAAGAATTGACGATAGGCTCTAATGACACCCCCGCACGGGCAGTTCCAACACTTCCAGACGGACCGGTATGTTCAATGAAAATACTGGTGGCACCGACGGGAATCGAACTGGCGACAGGGCCCAGATGGTAGAACTTGACCACTGGGCTATCACGGTGTCCATAATAATAATAATAATAATAATAATAATAATAATAATAATAATAATAATAGTGCTTCTCTGTCAATGGCTGATGCATTTCTGCACATGCGCCTCCATCATCTCACCCGTGAGGGGAGTACGAAGAATTGACGATAAGCTCTAATGACACCCCCGCAAGGGCAGTTCCAACACTTCCAGACGGGCCGGTATGTTCAATGAAAATACTGGTCCAGACGGATCGGTATCAATGAAAATACTGGTGGCACCGACGGGAATCGAACTGGCGACAGGGCTCAGATGGTAGAACTTGACCACTGGGCTATCACGGTGTCCATAATAATAATAATAATAATAATAATAATAATAATAATAATAGTGCTTCTCTGTCAATGGCTGATGCAAATCTGCACATGCGCCTCCATCGTCTCACCCGTGAGGGAGTACGAAGAATTGACGATAGGCTCTAATGACACCCGCACGGGCAGTTCCACTTCCAGACGGACCGGTATGTTCAATGAAAATACTGGTGGCACCGACGGGAATCGAACTGGCGACAGGGCCCAGATGGTAGAACTTGACCACTGGGCTATCACGGTGTCCATAATAATAATAATAATAGTAATAATAATAATAGTGCTTCTCTGTCAATGGCGAATGCATTTCTGCACATGTGCCTCCATCGTCTCACCCGCGAGGGGAGTACGAAGATTTGACGATAGGCTCTACTGACACCCCCGCAAGGCAGCTCCAAGCCTTCCAGACAGACCAATACTTTCAAAGAAAATATCCTTTGAAAATACTGGCACCGACGGGAATCGAACTGGCGACAGGTCCCAGATGGTAGACCTTAACCACTGGGCTATCGCAGTGCCACTAATAATAATAATAATAATAATAATAATAATAATACTATATCTGAGGCGTACTGATGCAGCTAATGGCATATCCTCAACGGACATAAGCCTCCAATACCCTTGTTCGAGGTCCTCCACCCCCCCGTGTCAGTCTCTCGCCTGATGATCGGGGCCACCGATGGAGCTCCTGAGGGCAAGACTGCACTAAGCCGAGGTTATTCCGCAGTCCCAGCAACCTCTTGCAAGACGTCACCGAATGTGCAAGTGCATACACCAAGAGCGGTTGCTAGAGCTGCCTCGAAACCCCACCCATAACAATCTGGTGTCTGCTGGGTCCTGGGCTATCAACCAGCATATGCGGAGTTTAAGATCTTTTACGCGCGCAACGACCCTCCTCCCCAGCATCTACCACCAAAGGGTTATGAGTTGGCGTCACAGTTTAACGCCTTGAGGCCATTGGGCTGAATAATAACAATAATAACAATAATAATAATAATAATAATAATAATAATAATAATAATAATAATAATAGTGCTTCTCTGTCAATGGCTGATGCATTTCTGCACATGCGCCTCCATCGTCTCACCCGTGAGGGGAGTACGAAGAATTGACGATAAGCTCTAATGACACCCCCGCAAGGGCAGTTCCAACACTTCCAGACGGGCCGGTATGTTCAATGAAAATACTGGTCCAGACGGATCGGTATGTTCAATGAAAATACTGGTGGCACCGACGGAAATCGAATAATAATAATAATAATAATAATAGTGCTTCTCTGTCAATGGCTGATGCATTTCTGCACATGCGCCTCCATCGTCTCACCCGTGAGGGGAGTACGAAGAATTGACGATAGGCTCTAATGACACCCCCGCAAGGGCAGTTCCAACACTTCCAGACGGACCGGTATGTTCAATGAAAATACTGGTCCAGACGGACCGGTATGTTCAATGAAAATACTGGTGGCACCGACGGGAATCGAACTGGCGACAGGGCCCAGATGGTAGAACTTGACCACTGGGCTATCACGGTGTCAATAATAATAATAATAATAATAATAATAATAGTGCTTCTCTGTCAATGGCTGATGCATTTCTGCACATGCGCCTCCATCGTCTCACCCGTGAGGGGAGTACGAAGAATTGACGATAAGCTCTAATGACACCCCCGCAAGGGCAGTTCCAACACTTCCAGACGGGCCGGTATGTTCAATGAAAATACTGGTCCAGACGGATCGGTATGTTCAATGAAAATACTGGTGGCACCGACGGGAATCGAACTGGCGACAGGGCCCAGATGGTAGAACTTGACCACTGGGCTATCACGGTGTCCAAAATAATAATAATAATAATAATAATAATTAGGGGCTGCGCCAACACCTGAAAGGATGGTTTGCGGTGCGCTTCGTTGCGGTGCGGTGCGCGAAGCGCCCCCACACCTTCCCCGTCGACAGGGTTCGTTCAATTGCCGGAGGTACTAGCAGAACCCAAGTGTAAGCTGTGGTGGCACAAAAACCTAAAATCTCTGGTTTTTGTGCCACCCGCCACCAAAACTTTTTTATCTCCGAAGAAGCGCCTCGAGAGGTGTCGGGTACACCAAACATCAGCCTCAAACTCCCTCAGGTGTGCGCAAACGGCGCCTGGTGGAGCAAAAACCTCAATTTTCCGATGTGTGTATGCCACCCGGCGAAACAATTTTTATATTTTCGAAAAACGCTCATCAAGAAGTGTCAGATACACCAAATATCAGCCCCTAAATCCCTCTGGTGTGCGCAAACGGCGCCTGGTGGCACAACTCAAATTCTGGTTTGGGTGCCACCCAAGACCAAAACGGGTACGTA
The DNA here is from genome assembly GCA_019918135.1 of Paulinella micropora. Lineage (NCBI taxonomy): Eukaryota > Cercozoa > Imbricatea > Euglyphida > Paulinellidae > Paulinella > Paulinella micropora. Next base: position 48,855 of record WBZZ01006691.1, on the reverse strand, counting down.
CAATCGCCGGGCGTGGGTTTCCGGGGGAGGGCCCCCCGGACCCCCCCCTTCCCCGTCGACAGGGTACGTTCATCGCCGGAGGTACCGGCAAGTACTCCCAAAAAACAAGGAATTTCGGCAATCAGGACACTCCCCTAACGCATATTTGCGTGCATTCCAAAGAAATTATATCAGCATCAATATCGAGTCTGGGGCTAGCCACCCTGTCAATATGAGCTCCCAACTCCTCCTACTTCACACAAACACCATGACTTATTCCGACGAGGGTGCAGAAAATAGGCTCAAAAAACAAGGAATTTTCGCATTCAGGACACTCCCTGAATTCCAAAAAAATTATATCAGCATCAAGATCGAGGCTGGGGCTAGCCACCCTGCAAATATGAGCTCCCAAGTCCCCCTGGTTCACACAAACCATGATTTATTCCGACTGGGGTGCGAAAAAAAAAAAGGAAATTTGGCATTCAGGACACTCCCCTAACGCAAATATTTGCGTGAATTCCAAAAAAACATATCAGCATCGAGATCGAGTCTGGGGCTAACCACCCTGCAAATATGAGCTCCAAACTCCCCCTCGTTCCGACAAACCATGATTTATTCCGACAGGGGTGCCGAAATGGTGGGTGGGTGGGTGGGTGGGTGGGGTACACAATTTTCATTTTCCCCTCCCCTCAAACCCCCCACCCCCTTCAACATCTTTCAGGGATAATAATAATAATAATAATAGTGCTTCTCTGTCAATGGCTGATGCATTTCTGCACATGCGCCTCCATCGTCTCACCCGTGAGGGGAGTACGAAGAATTGACGATAAGCTCTAATGACACCCCCGCAAGGGCAGTTCCAACACTTCCAGACGGGCCGGTATGTTCAATGAAAATACTGGTCCAGAAATAGACCGGTATGTTCAATGAAAATACTGGTGGCACCGACGGGAATCGAACTGGCGACAGGGCCCAGATGGTAGAACTTGACCACTGGGCTATCACGGTGTCCATAATAATAATAATAATAATAATAATAATAATAATAATAATAATAGTGCTTCTCTGTCAATGGCTGATGCATTTCTGCACATGCGCCTCCATCGTCTCACCCGTGAGGGGAGTACGAAGAATTGACGATAAGCTCTAATGACACCCCCGCAAGGGCAGTTCCAACACTTCCAGACGGACCGGTATGTTCAATGAAAATACTGGTCCAGAAATAGACCGGTATGTTCAATGAAAATACTGGTGGCACCGACGGGAATCGAACTGGCGACAGGGCCCAGATGGTAGAACTTGACCACTGGGCTATCACGGTGTCCAAAATAATAATAATAATAATAATAATAATAATAATAATAATAATAATAATAATAGTGCTTCTCTGTCAATGGCTGATGCAAATCTGCACATGCGCCTCCATCGTCTCACCCGTGAGGGGAGTACGAAGAATTGACGATAGGCTCTAATGACACCCCGCACGGGCAGTTCCAACACTTCCAGACGGACCGGTATGTTCAATAAAAATACTGGTGGCACCGACGGGAATCGAACTGGCGACAGGGCCCAGATGGTAGAACTTGACCACTGGGCTATCACGGTGTCCAAATAATAATAATAATAATAATAATAGTGCTTCTCTGTCAATGGCTGATGCAAATCTGCACATGCGCCTCCATCGTCTCACCCGTGAGGGGAGTACGAAGAATTGACGATAGGCTCTAATGACACCCCCGCAAGGGCAGTTCCAACACTTCCAGACGGACCGGTATGTTCAATGAAAATACTGGTGACACCGACGGGAATCGAACTGGCGACAGGGCCCAGATGGTAGAACTTGACCACTGGGCTATCACGGTGTCCAAAATAATAATAACAATAATAATAATAATAATAATAATAATAATAATAATAATAATGTATCTCCTGCCAATTGCTTAGCCAAAAGGCCATGTGCATCCAGTCCTCCATTCCATAAGGAAAGTCTCCACACCAATCGGTGGAATAAAGGAAGTGACGGCATAGAACATTACTCTAGGAGCTTTATACCAATCAGCCCATGGAAAGGGACCGATGGCCTATGTACTCCCTAATAATAATAATAATAATAATAATAGTGTATCTCCTGCCAATTGCTGAGCCAAAAGGCCATGTGCATCCAGTCCTCCATTCCATAAGGAAAGTCTCCACACCAATCGGTGGAATAAAGGAAGTGACGGCATAGAACATTACTCTAGGAGCTTTATACCAATCAGCCCATGGAAAGGACCGATGGCCTATGTACTCCCTAAATAATAATAATAATAATAATAATAATAATAGTGCTTCTCTGTCAACGGCTGATGCAAATCTGCACATGCGCCTCCATCGTCTCACCCGTGAGGGGAGTACGAAGAATTGACGATAGGCTCTAATGACACCCCCGCACGGGCAGTTCCAACACTTCCAGACGGACCGGTATGTTCAATGAAAATACTGGTGGCACCGACGGGAATCGAACTGGCGACAGGGCCCAGATGGTAGAACTTGACCACTGGGCTATCACGGTGTCCAAATAATAATAATAATAATAATGGTAATAGTGCTTCTCTGTAAATGGCTGATGCATTTCTGCACATGCGCCTCCATCGTCTCACCCGTGAGGGGAGTACGAAGAATTGACGATAAGCTCTAATGACACCCCCGCAAGGACAGTTCCAACACTTCCAGAAATAATAGTAATAATAATAATAATAATAATAATACTAATAATAATAATAATAGCAGTAGTAGAAGTAGTAGTAGTAGTAGTAGTAGTAGTAGTAGTAGTAGTAGTAGAAGTAAGTAGTAAGTAGTAAGTAGTCAGTAGTAAGTCGTAAGTAGTAAGTAGTAAGTAGTAAGTAGTAAGTAGTAAGAGTAAGTAGTAAGTAGTAAGTTAGTAGTAAGTAGTAAGTAGTAAGTAGTAGCAAGTAGTGGCAAGCAGTGACAAGCAGTGACAAATAGTAGCAAGTAGTAGTAGCAAGTAGCAAGTAGTAGTTGTAAGTAGTACTAAGTAGCGGTAAGTCGCGGTAAGTAGCGGTAAGTAGAGGTAAGTAGAGGTAAGTAGAGGTAAGTAGAGGTAAGTAGAGGTAAGTGGAGGTAAGAGGTAAGTAGAGTTAAGTAGAGTAGTAGTAAGTAGTAGTAAGTAGTAAGTAGCAAGTAGCAAGTAGCAAGTAGCAAGTAGCAGTAGCAGTAGCAGTAGTAGTAGTAGTAGTAGTAGTAGTAGTAGTAGTAGTAGTAGAGTTGTAGTAACAACAATAATAGTAGTAATAACAAGGCAGACAGTACAAGCAAATGTGTGGCCTACAAGGACAAAGCCACAGGCCAGCTGGAAGCAGTACCGGGCGTTCCAGCACACGCTGCACTTGGCGGGCTGCGTTCTCTAATTTGTCCTTGGGCCCCACGATCAGCACCACATCCTGCAGCATCAACAGCCAGCATACAAGAAAGCCAGGCATGTCATGAAAAATAAATAAATAAATAAAATCAAATTAAAACCAAAAATTTAAGGAAGCAAGTCCATGGAAGGACAGCAGACAGGAGGCATACAAGAAGGTGAAAGAGATGTCTCTCTCTCTGTCTCTCTGTTTTTACTTTCATCATATTTGAGTACGCAAGGACAGATCAAATGGGAAGTGAAGGAACCACTAGCGAGAGAGGAGTGAAGAAAAGATCAACGAGCAGCCAAGGACAAACAAATCGAAGAGCGAACAAGAAAAGTAAGGGAGAGGACTGAATCAACAGAAAGAGTTACCTGTTTGCCTTGCCACATCTCATGGGATGGCGGGCAGCGAGAATCGGGGAAACGGATGTCGCACGTGGTGTCCCCTAAGCAACACGCGCTGGAGTAGGCCA
>WBZZ01006691.1:17500-40000 GCA_019918135.1 Paulinella micropora | reverse complement strand
ATAGATTCGTGTACAAACTGTGATTGTTTGGCATTTATGCATGTAATTTGTCAATTGGCATTTGGACAAGTACCTCTTTCTTCGGGAGTTCAATTTCACAGCCCGTCACCTCCTAAGACCAGCGAAAACACATGCGGGGAAGCAAGAGCAAGATGGACAGACCCTGATCTTGTTGATGTTCTTGCCTTTCTCACCAATGATGGCTCCTGACCAGAGAACCACAAGTAAATGACAAAGTGATTTTAAATCACAGTCATCCCCCCCCCCCCCCACCGTACACACACAACATACGCTCGAGATACTGTACACACATTCCCCCCTTAAATAAATGTTGTGGGTGGGTATTGGTGGGCAAGGACTGGCACAGACCGATTTTCTTGGGGTCCACCGAGAGGACGTGCTCCTTCTCCTCTGGGCCCAAGAGCTGCAGCACCTGCGTCCCAAACGCATCACTTCGCACCAACTTCCTCTCACCTTTTGTTTTTGAAGGACCAAAAATGAGATGAGAGAGATAGAGAGAGAGAGGGGGGGGGGGGCGGATTGAAGGGCTTACCTCTGCGCGGGCGCGACTGATCTGGCTGGCCGGTCCGCGAATGGTGATGGTGGTGGTGACCGCCTAGCGAGGGGAACAGACAAATGCGAGCCACGCGTGTGCAAGCATGTGGCGCGGGCAGGGTGAAGGTACAGGAAAATTGTGTGATATCTGGGGTTTCTGTCCGAATGATTTGCAAAGGTTCAAAAGGTGCGGCAAGTGTTTCTGCTATCATTCTGCAACTGGACTGGTGACGAGTTGAGTTGAGTGTGAGTGATCGGTTCAAATGGTGCGGCAAGGTGTTTCTGCAGTCATTCTGGAACCTGGACGTTGTAGTGAGTGAGTGTGAGAGCGTTAGTGAGTGACCTTGTCGTTCATGTCCTCGCGCTTGGGGATGTCGACGTGGCACTCGGTTTTCTCGCGCACGTTCCTGATGTTTTCTCCTCCGTGCCCAATCAAGGTGCCAATCTTGCGGATCGGGATTTCCATAGTTTCGGTCACTTCCCTTTCGCCCACGATGTCCTCGATCTTGCCTGCCGCCACACACACACCACACAAGCTGCCCGTGCTGTGCAGCACAGCAACAGAGGCAGTGCAGAGGGAGAGACGTTTGGCTTCGGCGGCGCCGGCACTGGGGCCAACGATGCGGACGAGCACGTCTGCGTTCTTGTTGGCCTTGTCTGCGTCCTGCCTCTTGGGCAACTCCACTGACGCGCCCGTTTTGTCTTGGATATCTGCAGTACATAGACCCGGAAAGTCAACTAGAAACTTTTTGTCTTTCAAACTATTTTCTGCAGGGCTGGCTTAGAAAAGGAGGCTGTGACGAGTGCGGCGCGCGCTGTGCTAAACACAAGTGGGCCGCGGCAGGGCGGACCGGCCAGCGTGGAGCCACCGGGCCCGATGATGGCCCCGATCTTGCGAGCCTGCACCACCAACCGCAGCTCCACCCTGCACGCCACCAACAAGCGCTCAGATCACCACCAACAGTAAGTTGGTAACGCTCAGACAACAGCAAAGTGAGGAGGTGCAAATCAACGTTAATAAACTTAGTAGGCCAGCAAATTGGATGATGCAAGCGCTTTTCTAGGAATCACATAACCCGCCATAGACATGCTCTCACACACACCATCATCTACAAACGACGAGAAAGAGGGCCAGGGGCCTGACTTTTCCTCTGCTTTCTGCGGCTTCTCGACGGCCACCGCGGGCTTGTCTTTGCGAACGCGCCCACGCTTGGGAGCCACCACCTGACCACACCCACCGCACCAACAAGCACACCAAGACAATTTGCCACATGCAAAAGACATATAACATAATTGTTGTAAATGTGCTTCCCTGGCCATTTCCATCACTAAGTAGCAACCTCACCACCACACAACCACAACCACTACTACTATACTACTACTACTACTACTACTACTGCTACTACTACTACTACTACTACTACTACTACTACTACTACTACTACTACTAGTACTACTAGCACGACTACCACTTACCACTTCCTACTTCCTACTTCCTACTACTACTACTACTACTACTACTACTACTACTACTACTACTACTACTACTACTACTACTGCTGCTCCTACTACTACTTACTACTTACTACTTACTACTAGTACTACTACTACTACTACTGCTGCTACTACTACTACTTACTACTTACTACTTAAACTACTTAAACTACTTACTACTTAAACTACTTACTACTTACTACTTAATACTTACTACTTAAACTACTTACTACTTACTACGTATTACTTACTACTTAAACTACTTAAACTACTTAAACTACTTAAACTACTTACTACTACTACTACTACTACTACTACTACTACTACTACTACTACTACTACTTACTACTTAAACTACTTACTACTACTACTACTACTACTACTACTACTACTACTACTACTACTACTACTACTATCTCTGTATGCATATTTATTGGTTTTCACCACATTATAGCACTTACTTCACAACATATTACAATGCATGTATTACATTACATTTTATTTAAGTACAATACGTGAAATTACATTAAATTACATGCATACATGCATACAATACATGCATGCATGCATGCATACATACATTACATACGTACATACACATATACATACATACATACATTACATACATACACACATACATACATTCATAACATACACACATACACACATGCATACATACATACACACATACACACATACACGCATACACAAATACATACACACATACACACATACATACACAAATACATATACATACATACATACATACATACATAACATACATACATAACATACACACATACATACACAAATACATACACATACACACACATACATACATACATAACATACGTAACACACATAACACACATAACACACATTACATCACATTACATCACATTACATCACATTACATCACATTACATAAAATTACATAACATTACATAACATTACATAACATAACTTACGTACCATACATACCATACATACCATACATTACATACATTACATACATTACATACATTACATACAAACATTACATACATTACATACATACGTACATACATACAAACATACAAACATACATACATACATACATACATACATACATACATAAACATGCTACTTACATACAAACATACAAACATACATACATTACATACATTACATACATACGTACATACATACATACAAACATACAAACATACATACATACATACATACATAAACATGCTACATGCATACATACATTCATACATACATGCATACATACATTACTTTCAGTCTCACTCACTCACTCAAATACACACGATACACACACATACACACATGCACATGCATGCACAACAAGAGCGAGTTACCTGTTCCCAGTCATCGTCTTCTGCATCCTCCGACGACGACGGCGCCGCCTCTCCTTCGTCCACCTGCAGGCACATCCCATACACATATGTGGGCGCGGCACACCGTCAGCGCCTCGCTGTGGCAGCACCTCGTTCTTGGCTGCGCGGCCCACTTCCCCTTTGTCAGCCTGCTGTGCCTTCTTCTTGCGCGCGCGCCGCAGAGCGGACTTGGATGGCTGCTACACACACATACACACACACACACATACACACACAAACACACACAAACACACACATACACACACACACACATACATGAACAACGCTCCCAACAAAACCACAATTAACTCATTTGTTTCCAGTCGTAACAGTTGAGATATGACGAGCAAAAAAAGCTTTAAGGCGAAGTTTGATGTGGAAAGATACGAACCGGCCAGAGATAAACCCCAATCGCCTAGGTGATGAAAATCTACGCGTCCAATATGTTCTTTAGACACATAAGCCCCCCCCCCCCCCCCCCCCCCCCCCACACACACACACACATGTAATGTATGCATGTAAGTAAGTATGTATGTATGTACTTATGTATGTATGTATGTATGTATGTATATATGTATGTATGTATAGTATGTATAGTATGTATGTATGTATGTACATACGTAGTTATAGTCAGCGGACGCATGTCGAACGTTTGCACGTTATATGAAAGATATTTATGCCCCAAAACAACGACGACGACGACGACCGCGACAACAACAACAACAACAACAACAACAACAACAACATAAAGTTGGAGCTAGGTGCTAAGCACCTCTTCGGGTTCGGCGGGTTTGGGCGCAGGCTCTGACTTGCCTTGTTTCTTGGCAGGAGCAGGTACAGCCTACACGCCCAGTCCACGCGGAACACACACAGATACATACATGCTTCACATACCACTTCAAATCATACAAACAAATAAATCCAATGAATAATATAAATTCACAAAAATAAACCAAACCGAATCAAATCAAATCAAATCACATGAAAAAAAAAAAAAAAAAAATAAATAAATAAATAAATAAATAAATAAATAAATAAATAAATGAGTAAGTAAATAAATAAATAAAGAAATAAATGAATAAATAAATAAATGAATAAATGAATGAATGAACAAAATAATAATAATAATAATAATAATAAACAAATAAATAAATAATAAATAAATAAATAAATAAATAAATAAATAAATAAAAATAAACAAACGAACAAACGAACAAACAAGCAAACAAGAAAGAAAGCAAGCAAGCAAGAAAGAAAGAAAAGCAGCTATAAATAAAGTAAATGTGTGCTTTTAAGGATGATTCAAACCTTCTCTGGTTCGGGTTCTGCTGCGGAGCCCCCACTGCCGCCTTTTTTCTTGCTCTTCTTCTTCTTGGGGGGCGGCTGGCAATCCACACACGAGAGCAAGGCTCCTCGAACATTTATGTGCTCCATCGACTGTTTTTTCTTTCTTTCTTATTTTCCTCATTTCTAAGACCACCCCCCCCCCCCGCGCCGCCCCCAACATAACACACACACACACACACCATTTCACAAACGATAAAACTTACGGATTTTATTTTGTGCACAAATTTCTTCTGCAATTTCCGCTGAAGCAACTATCCAATAATCAATCATAGGCTTACCGCTTCTTCTTCGGACTCTTCCTCTTCTTCCTCCTCCTCAGCTGGGGGTTTTGGTGCTGCTTGCGCCTTATTCTTGGACGAGCGGTTCTTCTTCTTGTTCTTGCTGCTGCCCCCAGAGGGCTGCTGTCGCTGGATTCATCACCAATAATAAAGTGAGAGCAAAAGGGTGGGTGGGTGGGGGGGGGGGGGGGGGAGCGTGTGATCGTCCCTCTGGTTTGTCTACCCCCCCCCCATTTCTGTTATTGTAGTTCTCACCTCTTTCTCTTCCCTTTTCTTCTTTCCCTCCATCTCCATTTCTTCTTTTTCTGGTTCTTGTTCTTATTCCTGTTCTTCCTCCTCCTTCTCCTGGTCGTCTTCTTCGTCTTCCTCCCTCCTCCTTCCGCTTGCTTCCTTTTCCTTGCTTCTTTCTTTCTTTCTTTCTTTCTTGTTTGTTTGTTTCTTTCTTTCTTCTTCGTCTTCTTCTTCCTCTTCTTCTTCTTCCTCTTCTTCTTCTTTCCTTCCTTCCTTTTCCTTCCTTTTCCTTCCCTTCCTTCCTTTCTTCCTTTCTTTCTTTCTTTTTCCATGGAACGACTTCTAATATTTGAAGAACGCTTGCTTTTCGTTGAGCAAAGGAAGCAAGTAAGTAGGCGAACAAAAGTAAAAACGGGGGCGACCAAAGAGAGAAGACAGCAGACTACAGAGAGGAGGAGGTTATCTTCCTTTCTTCTTTCTTTCTTTCTTTCTTTTCTTAGTCCTTCTTTCTTTCTTTGTTTTTTATTTTCTGTTCTTTTCTGTTATTTCTTGTATTTACTTCCTTCTTGCTTTCTCAGTCTGCAGCTTCGTGTCCTGTTCTCATTCTTGTTCTTGTTCTTCTTGGTTTCGCTCTTCTCTTCTTCCTTGTTAGGGCCGCAATTCACTTTCTCTTACTCTTCCCACTTCTCTGTCAAGATCGCATCTAAACGCAAGGTAGTACCTGCTGTTGGCTCTGTTGCTTCGTGTACAGCACGCCCAGCAAGATGCTAAGAGAAACCAGACAAGGAACGTCCCTATATTTGCTCTGCGCGTGCAGTAGTTTGTGCAATGTGGTAAGAAAGAGGTTTCCCACTTACACTAGGATCGCAACCACGATGCTCAGAACCAACGAGGAGTCCACCATGTTGTGTGACGCGCTGACTACGCTGTTTCCTTTGCGTGACTTATGCTTGAAAAGGGTGTGCTTGGGTTGCGACCGAGGCCTACGGGAGAGGGCAAAATGCCTGGTGAGTGTTAGGCATGGTGGATCTGGGGCTGCATATAACACAGAGACAAACATTCATCAACCAAAAAGACAATCTAACTCATGTTTCGCGAAGAGCTAGCAATCCGAAAATGACGAGAGGGACAACAGTCAACGAAAACGACCTGTGAGCGCTGTCAGGAATACAACGAGTTTGGAAAGGGCAAACAACAATGCAAACAAAAGAAATCCTGCCAGGTAATGAAGTCAAACATCACACCCCCAGCAAAGTACTCAGCAACAAAACAAAAGCCACATCAAAGTCAAGGGAGGGTGTCTGCAAAAACCAATCTTTTCCCCGCACAAGCAGAGAACTGCCGGGGGCAAAAAAGTTGCCAATCTCCATTTCCTTGCAGGCAAAAAGGGAAAAATCGTCAAATTCCCGGGCCGGCGACCGAAAACGAGGGAAAAAAATCGTTTTGCGCGGAATGCGCGGAAAAAAATCGTTTTGCGCGGAACCATTTTGCGCGTCAGAAGACTCCAAACAAAACGAGTACGACTACAGGACTAGTACTACTTCTAGTAGTTATAGTACTTCTACTTAGACCTGCTAACTGCTTCATTTACATTTCGGAGTGTCAGTGGTAAAATATAATTTTTGTAATTAATAAAAACATACTTATGTTAACATGACGAAAATATAACTAGTATAATTACTAGAATTATATAACATATATATTATATATATATATATAATTATATATATAAGCTTATATATATTTTACTACTTTTATGTAACTAGTCATGATCATATGCATGATCAGCTAGTATAATTACTTATTTTACTAGTTTCAACTCGAGCTCGAGCTGGAAAAAAAACCTGAAGACAAACAATGAATTGAAAAAAGAAATGAAGGGACGAAAAGAACAATAAAATTTTTTATAATATGAAGAAATTCGAACTGGTGAGTCAAGATTGAAGAAGTGTATCTTTGAAACCTGTCAAGTTGTAAAAGCCAACCGGTGATGTGCCGCGCCAATTGAAAGCGAATCCCTTAGTCGCGCAGTAGTACTACTAAAAAAATCACATAAAAATATCATTTATGGAATCAGTAGAGCATGTATATGCCAGCTGTCTGCAAATAATTTTATGCATAAAAGCTGTAAGTGATGGAAAGATGTTGCAAAAAAAAATTAGTTCACAACAACCTAGCCGATGTTAACTAAATCTGAATGGAGTCAGTGTCAAAATCCCCAACGAAGCGTGCCATCCAGGTTCTTGCCCTGACTACACGTGCAGAGCTGCGTAAGTGCGGATGAAGGGATTGCTGGCTAGCAACTGCTTCCTACTCAGCGTCGGCGGCAGAGCACTCCCATTCATCTGATATGTTGTCATCGTCACTGTCTGGAGTATACTGGGAATCGCTGTGAGCCATTTCTTCTGTTTCACCTCCACCTTCAGCTGCGTCCAGCTCTGCTTCCCCTCGACGCCTGCGCCTTGGCCGCTGTAACATTCTAGGACTCCTCGCCACTGACCCTTCTCGGGGGCAGTCCCCTGCCTTCGCATCCGCCACAGACATTGCTAAATCTCTTTTCTGCAAACTTGCTGTCCTCACCTTGCGATGGTTGTAGCTCCCTGTTGCCTTGCGACTCTGCCTTCTGGGAATGTTCGTGCGGATCATCCACGTCTCCTTCCTCAATTGCTGCGGGAACAGTGACAAGCCAGTTCAAAACCGAAAGGCTCCAGCGCTGGACGTTTCTGTCGAACTGTGGAAGAAAGTCATTCTTGACTTGCAACTTGATCTCGAATGGAACAAGCCTGTTTTTCATATCATCTTGGAATCACAGTCTTCGGCTGCGCCAACAGTGTACATTCTCGTAGTTCCCAATTTAACGTTTGCAACAAGCTCCAGTAAAAATTGTATGTCGCCTCGACCTCTGGACCCCGAGGCTAAATCTTCTGCCCGTCCTGGTTACGGGAGCTTTCGCCCAGGTTGTCACGACTGTGAGTCAGCAACAGCAGCGTTTTCCGTATGTGTTGAAGATCAAACCGCATGGGGTCTCTTAAAGAATGTCTCGCGACGGTGCTGAGATTCTCTTCACATTTTTCTTCAGAGAACATCCTGGGGTCATGCTGAAACGCTCGCCAAGCAGGGTGGTTCACACTTTGCCAGTAGTTCAACAGCAGCAGGTGCAACGTTAGGACATGTGTGTACTCGTTGGCTTTGAAATGCAACAACACATGAAAAGCTCTGTGCAAGTACACCCAAATTTGTTTGGGCAAGTTTTCACGAATTACGCAACCCAGGTCCTGGGCCTGAACAACAACAACAAAAAACTGCAGTCAGCAACGACTCAGGTGAGCAAAGCCTCCGCTCAAGAGCAAAAACACAAACATCTCAGTAAATTTTAAAGCAAAGCCTCCTCTCAAGAGCAAAAACACAAAGATGACAAGAAGGAATTTTAAAGCACGACTCAGGTGAGCAAAGGGACGAATTGAAAAAACAATGCATGCTTTAAAATTCCTTCTTGTCATCTTTCAAGACATTTGCATGCTCTACTAAAGTCACCCTGACATCTGGCCGGGCTGTTTCTGGACTAGCATCTTCATGCACATTATGAGTGGTTTCAACATGTTTCGCACCACTTTTGAAAGAAATCAAACACACCACGATTCACGAAACACAAACTGTTCGGTTCAGACAGGTCTGTACCATTTGCACTTGACACTTTTATGCATAAAAGTTCCATGTTCGGATTGGCTCGGCTGCCTTTTTTCTGTTTTTCAGTGTTTTCCTATTGGGGTCCACTTTTTACGTCCGAGCCCAATTTCACTCACCACTTTTATGCATTGATGAAAAACCTGTTTCAGGCACTGGTAGCGCCTGAAAGGTTTTTGCAGGGAACTGCAGACGTTTTAAAATTTAACTGTTCCAAAATTGACTTGCCACACTTGAAGCTTCTGTGCACAAAAGTCCCATGTCCGGTTTGGCCCTACAAGCTTTTTCAGGCTCGTTCGGTTTTGTTTGAATTGTCTACCCTTCCACTGATGTTTTCAGTGGAACAGTGTAAAATGCAGTTGTTGTCTAGTGACTTCTTGAGAACAGATGATTATGTAGATTTTGCCGCGGAAGGTTGAGGGATTCAGTGATTACATTGATAGTATGAAGTTCATGGCTTTGAGCAACTCAGCATGCTCATTAAAGAGGCCTTTACCGACTCCTTTCAGAGTCCACCGGTCCTGTCTCACACAGCTACCAAAGGGAGGGAAGGCAATTTAATAAAGAGAATTCTGACAACTACAGTACGACGTCACATTTAAACTAAGATAAGTGTAACGGAACATTCAAATAAGAAAGAGGGAAAATATAATGACTGTGTCCCTACTTATCTAGAAATTTCTACTAAGACTGATTAAGTTAATACTGCCACTAGAGTGGCAAAGTATAGTGTCCACTGTATCGCTAAATAATTAAGTGGAATTAGTACTGTCCGTCCTTATGACAAATCAAACTACCCTACTAACGGTAACTCCGGGTAACGTCGGAAATGAAAAAAGAATAACGCTTCCCCATAGTTATTTGTCATAACTGTCACTATACTCTGTCTAGTCTAACATCGTAAAAAAAAAATTCAAGCGCTTCCCGTAAGGGGTATCAAAAAGTCCAGAAAAATATATTTACAAATGTGGTAGAGGTGTGTGAAACAAGTGAAAAGAAAGGTGAAAGTCAGTTTTATGCGTCGAAATATGTCTCTCTCGTCCGCCGGCCACCGGCCGCCGAAAATGTCTGGTCGGTGTTGCCACTGGCCACCCGAGTCCCACCGAGCCACCGAACGCCCGTCCCCAACGGCCTCGATCCTACGATCAGCACGCGCGTCCAGCTCAACACCTATAGGAGAGGACACACTCGCACAAAGACCAGGAGAACACAAAGAAAAACAAAACACACAACATCGGTGAAACACCCATAATCATTCCGGGGATTCCGGAATGATAACTGTGAATTTGTTCAATAAGTATACGAACTGATCACGTGGCAACGGTTTAGTAAGTAAATCACCTATTTGCTTTTTAGTACTGACTTTAATAAACTTTATCTCACCATCTCTCTGTGAATGATGTATGAAATGTAGTTCGAGAGATAAATGTTTGGTGCGTGGTCCGGATATCCCCGTTCGCCTGCGAGAATTGTTTGGGTGTTATCCTCATATAATTCAACCGGACCTTTTTGCGGAATTCCGAGTTCCTGTCTAACATGACCTACAGCTAGACCCTCTCTAATACATTCTGCTGCTGCAAATATTTCAGCATCATTCGCGCTAAGGGCTATCCTACTCTGTCTCTTAGAAAGCCAACCTATAGGGTCCCCCCCCCCACCCCATGGAATTACGTATCCCGTACGTGACTTTCCGGTTTTATTGCAAACTTGTGGGCCGCATCAGGTCATAACGTGACTTTTGGATAGGATTGATCCTCTTGCGAGGACTAACATGCTAATCTGCGAAATGAGCCGATCAAATACCGCAATATCCTTCCTAACATGGCATAAGTGACTCCCTTATCTAAGGTCTGCATAACACTAGCTGCATTGAGTGCATGTTCTATATCCGGCCTAGTCATCTTAGATAAATGAAGAAGACTACCAACTATGCTAGCTATAGCGAACTTACACAACGCCGCATCATCGGACATAGCTAACGGCAGCTGATCTAGTGCAGGGGTACTTACGGGGCGGGACTTATCATACCCAAACTCCCTTAACACCTGTAACTGGTACTTGAAGGACGATTCGTCCCCCTTCCTGTACTATTTCAATCCCTTTGAACTCCCTTGCAACTCCTAGCCGTTTTAGTGGGAAATGCTTCTCCAAAGCACTTGCAAAATCTTCATACGCCTTCTTGCTAGGCGCCGTAAAGACTAAGTCATCTACATAGTTCAAAATCCCCACTATGGCTTCTCTTATGGGTTTTTCTTTTTCAACAAACATACAAAGGTCTGAGTCTAAAAGCCTAAAGCCAAGCTCCTCTAACTTCGGGGTTAATATCTCATACCATCTACGGCCGTGCTTGCGGCGCGCCATATAAAGCACCATCAATACGCAAGATCATCCCCTCAGGCCCCTCTCTGTCTAACCCATCAGGAGCATAGGCAAACACAGGGTCATGCAATCGCGCATTTAGGTAGGCATTCTTAAAATCAACACCATACAGCTTATGGCCCTGCCAAGCAGCAAGCTTTGCAACCATTAGCAGTGAGCGGTGGGCGGCACAAGGCACAAATAGTTGGTCAGGGTTGTAACTAACACCTGCCTCTAACATATCACCTCTAAGCGCTAATCTAGACTTAACGAACTTACGTCCTTTCTCATCTAGTTTGACTTTATGTACCCATGTCAGCCTAACTACCTTGCTAACTCCGGCCTCTTAGGCCGTCTTTGGCGACACCCATGTGTAAGTCTTGAATCCTTAAGGGACTCCAATTCCTTACGCATGCCCTTAAGCACGTCCTTAGCGGACATGTCCTGCTCAGCTACATCTTTCGGGACACGAACGTTCAGATACAACAAAAGTTCATTCTGTTCATTGATGCAACAATCATAAGACAACATGACAGTCTCTCTCTCCGACAAGCAATACGGACTCTTGTGGGATAATGGCGTGTTTTTTTATTTCAGAGTCTAACATCTTCTCTAATTTGCCCTCAAAATCAGCAAAGTGAGAAAACTTTCTCTGTTTACGCACTTTTAATCTCTCTGTTGAGTTGCATGGGTGTCTTACTACCCCCTCCCACCCCTCTCCGTAGTTCTCTCTTGCCCAGTCCTTGCTGTACACTTGCCCCACTCTGCAGCGGGTGCCTCCACTATTACACCCTCTAGCACTTGAGCTTGTTTGGGCTCTTTCCTCTCTCTTGGTTGATTGGTTGGTGCAGTGGGCTGTTCTGTCTGTCGTCTCTCTCTCTCTCTTTGTATTGTCTATGTTAGCGGCTGATATACTATCGCTCTGCTCCCATGTCCTACCCTTACTAGGCTCTTTGCCTTCATGACAGGCTCTCCTCTCATGCTCTGCCTGTGGGTCTGAGGGGTCTGTGCCTACCTGTGACTGTCCTAGCTCTCTCTCATGCGTGTGTGTGGGTGAGGTGGTGGGATGGGGTGTTTCTGCCTGTGTGATGTCGATGTCCTGTGTAGGTACACTATTTGTCTGGCTATCGTGTGGTGTCACCTGGTGTGTTTGTAATCTGTGCTATCATCCCCATCATCCCCTCCATGCTCCCCCTCAACAACATCGCCATCATCGCCCTCCACCTCATGGGTCTGTGCTTGTGTGTGAGTGGGTGTATGAGTCTTATCATCATCATCATCCTTGTCCTCACTCTCATGGGTTTGTGCTTGTTCGTGAGTGGATGTGTGTGTCTTGTCAACATCGACATCACTTTTCTCACTCTCCCCCTCAGAAACCTCACCATCCCACTCAACTAATCTAGGGGGGTGTGCGGCCTGCCGCCTTTCCAACCACGTAGGGGTTGAAACGGGCGTTTCTGACTCCGGCTATCACCTTCCTACCGTCCCAAACACGGTATAACTCTCTCAAGAAATCATACCCTAGCAACATAACCCTCTTCCCCCGGAATTCACCCTTCTTACCCTTACCAGTGTACATAACTTCCATGCTGCCTACCGGTCTCAGCTGTGTAACTATGGGCTTCCGGCCGAGCAACTGCTCGTATGGCGACAAACCCTTACGCGGCCCACTAGTGGCCGGTAAAATGTTGTGTATCGTAGTGGCGGCATGCTCCATTCGGCCCAAAAGGTTAGAGGCAGCTCTGCATGATGCCTCATTGCCCTTGCGGCCCCTGCGGTTATATCGTTGGCATTTTCAGCTATGGGGTTACCGTCTTTATCCCCAGTGGCTGATGTCTTCCAGATGAACTGGATAGGCTTCCACCACTCTATAACTTCTGTTGCTACATCAAACTCCTGATTACATCTCGCCTCTCTCACCCTATTTCCTGTTTGTCTCTCATAGAACGCTATCGCTTGCTTAAAACAATCTACCCACTCATTCTTATGGGCTAAGTAATAGTCCTTAATAAAAAGTGAGTAATCATCGGTTACACAAAATTTGTAGTACTTCCCGTGTATAGAACGGGTAGCCCACGGTCCTTCTGTGTTTATGTGCAAAATTATCCCAGGCTTATTCGCCTTTCTATCCTATTAGCTTTAAATCTAGCTAACACCTTTGCCTTGCCTATCATGCAAGACACACAAAAAGCTACCTTGCTCTCATCTCCCACTAACTTAATGCCTAATGCACTTGCTAAAGCTTTCATCTTCTTTATATTATAATGTCCACAGCAATAGTGAAACAACTCTATGTCTACCTTCCTAATCTTACCAGCCTTGCGGGGATAGGAGAAATATAGCGTCGCTGCCCCCGTTTTGCCTTCTTTCTGTCGAATCTCTCCTCTCTCCTTTTTGGGGCTTCCCTCCCCTCCTATCCCCTCTTTTCTCTCTTCTCTCTCGCCACCGGTTCATAACGTGTATTGACGTCCAGAGGACTGTCAAACTCGTCATCCCACCTGTATAAGAGAGTGGACATGAGTCTCCCCCTGACTAATACACTACTCTCGTCGACGTGTATGGGGTCTTTTAGAATGACTAGCTGTCCGTTCTGGTGGAGGATTGCCCTGTGGTGGACATGGTCCATCCGGCCGGTCGACGCAATGTTGATAGGTGGCCTGGTGTCGAGCAACATGGGTCTCGACACCGTTACTGGCTGACTGTGTCCATCGATGCGAGTGACCCTGGCGATGCCCTGTCTGTCTATCTGACACTCGCCGTTTCCGGTAACTAGGCTTATGGGAGCTACAGACTTAACGTCATGAAGCATTTCCGGTTTGCAAGCTATGTCCCTAGAGGACCCGCTATCCTGCACTATCGTGTTCTTCCTATTTCTCCCTTCCTCTCCGGCTAATACTAATGAGTAATTAGTGGTGGTAGGCTTAGTTGGGGTGGATGATTGTGATGTGGTGGTTGATGTTCGTGGTCCCCCTGGTGGTGTGGTGGTGCGGGATGCGTGAGATATGTACACCCTCTCTATCGCCCTTACCACATCAGACAAAAACTCATCTTCCGCAAGTTCACCCTCACTTACTCTCATTACCCTCCCATTACTCCCTCTGATGCATGTTGTTGTAAGTTGTTGTGCGATCAGTGCAATGTCTTTGAATGTGATGATGGGAGGTGTTTGTTTGTTCTGATGCTTGGAGTGTGGGACCTGGTTGTGGTGGCGTTGTCACCTTTGCCGCTGCCGTTGCATCGTCTTTGCCCTCCTTGCTTCCTGCAACAGCACTGGGTAGACCAGATGGTCTCCCACACTCATTCAGTGTATCGGAGTTTGGGGTTGAGGTGGGGTGCATGTTTTGTGATGTTGTGCGGTAGTGAACAGATAAAGTAGGCGTGGGTTGTGGTTGTGGTGCACAGTCTCTCTTGCCACTCCCCCTCACTTCTGCCCTACTACTCTTCCCTCTCGCCTCACTTTCCCTTTTTTTCTGCAGTCTCTGCTTTATTATTGGAGTTGTGAGGTGGCATGCGCGAGCAATCTCATTCTCTCCTATCTCCTCTGCTGCAGGTAACAAACCTAGCTCATCCGGATAGTAAGGGGACTTGGGGGGGGGGGCAAATTGTGGGGTCGACTGATAAGTCAATCCTCATCGCCCTGTTTTTTGGCATGATAGCCACAATAACAACCAAAAATCAACCGCTTTGCGTGAGAAGCATTTATGCCCTTTTGTTCCGTTTCTAGAGAAATGTTGCAGGGTTGGTTTTTATTGTTCTTCCCCAGACATTTAGTAGACCTAGGCTGGGATCGACTATAGCTGTTCACAAGCAGAGGGGGTTCATTTGGTTTGGGCAGGGGGGTTTTGTTCTCCTCAGATTCTGAGGGAATTGTTGTAGCGGGGGGTGTCCTTGGTAGCTGACGACTGCGATTGGATGAGATGATAGGTTGGGACGCATCCTCAACCCGACTAGTCTTTGCTAAGGGACTCCCTAAGCTAGGGCTAGCCGGCGGGGAACGACCACATCGATCAGAATCGCTCTGATCTTCGCTCGCTCTCCCCCCACCATTGTCGTCAGGGGTTACCTCCCCAGGGTCGTCGGGCTTGTCTCCCCCCATAATAACGAGAAGCGCATCGCTATCGCTCTCTTGTCCCCCTCTCTGTTCTTCGTCATCCTACCTCTCTTCTTCCCTTAAAAAATTCATGTCTTTCTTCCCTTTGCCTTTGTTTTGGCCCTTTTTGTTTTTGCCTTTGGGGGTTTTCTCTTCTTCTTCCTGCTTATGGGGCTTCTTCTTGAGTTTTGGGCAATACGCCTTTGTATGCCCCACCTTCTCACAAGCATAGCAGGTGACTTTTAGCCACCATTCTTTCTTCTTTTTCAACTTACCAGTCTTGCCCCCACCCCCTTTTGCGTCATCCTGATCATCCATCATGAGGTTTGTCTCCTGTCCTTGCTGCTTCCTACGTCTCCTGTTCTCGTCGTGCTCTCTGCTCTCCTCCCTACGCCCCTTCCCTTTCTTCCAGATCGCCCACTTATCCCTCGCACTCTCAACTAGGTCGTCATGCTTAGGTCTTAGGTTGAATGGAAAATTGAAGTAGTTAGCTTCGTATTCGCTACCAAAGGCAGGGTGTTTAGCCAACCTTTGTAGCAGTTTACGAGTTAACTCTTTCTCTTCAAAGGGATGGGTTCGTAAGCTCTCTACCTCGCTTTTGTAGG
The DNA here is from genome assembly GCA_019918135.1 of Paulinella micropora. Classification (NCBI taxonomy): domain Eukaryota; phylum Cercozoa; class Imbricatea; order Euglyphida; family Paulinellidae; genus Paulinella; species Paulinella micropora. The sequence continues at coordinate 23,979 of WBZZ01006691.1, read as the reverse complement.
CGAGGTAGTAGCTTAACCAGGTGTCAACGTTAGTCCCTGGCTTTGGGTAGATGTGCTCAAACTTCTCAGCGTTGAGATGTTTGCTCACACCTCCCACCGAACCAAACTTGGCCCTGACTAACTCTCATCTCTATCGGGCCATTGGGAGTCTTTGTCCTTACAACGAGAGTGTGCGAAAAAAGCAACAGAAAGCACAAGCTGCAAGGCACGCATCTTTTCATAATACTTCTTCTTTTGTACTGCTTTGACTCTTATGGAGTGTGCTCTCCTTGTCCGTCTTCTTAGTTCTCTCTTCTGCTTCTTCGCGTGTTTCTCCCGCCACTTCATCTTCTTCTCCTTATCCATCTTATCCCAATCTTTAGGCTTTGCAGTGGGACTTTCGTGCGTGGTCTAACTCTATGGATCGTTGTACTACCGTGTCTTGTTTTCTGTTCATCTGTCAGTGTCTCTGTTTCTGACTCTGTCTCTGACTCTGTGTCCGGAGTGTTCTCTGACTCCGGCTCTTCAGGCAAATTCCTCTCCTCTAGATCCATCGCCTCGGCGTGGTCATAGGGGTATTTAACCTTTGCTTTTGCGGGGTTGGCGAAGGCTAGCTTCACACATTCCCCGTGCCAGGCACTAATGCCTTCAGCATATTTTCTAACTTGTATTTGAAGTCAGAGTAGCCTCTATTGTTTCCATCTAACATGGGTATTGCACTGAGCGTTTGCTTCAATGAGAAGCTGACTCCCTTATCGGCCTCAAGGCTCATAACCTTTGAGCAACTCAGCATGCTCATTAAAGAGGCCTTTACCGACTCCTTTCAGAGTCCACCGGTCCTGTCTCACACAGCTACCAAAGGGAGGGAAGGCAATTTAATAAAGAGAATTCTGACAACTACAGTACGACGTCACATTTAAACTAAGATAAGTGTAACGGAACATTCAAATAAGAAAGAGGGAAAATATAATGACTGTGTCCCTACTTATCTAGAAATTTCTACTAAGACTGATTAAGTTAATACTGCCACTAGAGTGGCAAAGTATAGTGTCCACTGTATCGCTAAATAATTAAGTGGAATTAGTACTGTCCGTCCTTATGACAAATCAAACTACCCTAGTAACGGTACGGTAACTCCTGGTAACATCGGAACTTGAAATGAAAAATGAATAACGCATGGGGTCAGAAGACCCTGGTTGTCTTTAACCAGAATCTGCTACCCCCCAGCCAGGTGATTTGAAAGCTATTGATCAGCGCTCAGCTATGCCATCCAGGCACAGTGTTTACAATGTGAAGGACATCACACATTTTGCGTTTTATCTCGCACGAGAAGTCACTGCTATAGACAAGCAGCATTCGAAACCGAAAAGGGCTCGCGAGGCATTTCCGAAAGAGTTAGTAGGTCGTTCTCGAAAGGCTGCGAAGAAATAATGAAATACATCATATTAATACTTTCTGTTTATTTACAGTACTAGCTAGTGAAAGTCATTATCATAAAAAACTATAGTGCTGGTTTAAAATTAAGTGTTGTAAACTGCAAAGAGGCACCCTACGCCAACCCCGCGCTGCCGACCCCGCCTCGCAGCGAGGCGGGGTCGGCAGCGCGGTGGTTGGCGTAGGTGCACCCCCCTACTGCTTCAGGTACACCTGCCCTGCGGGCCAAAACACCTCTCTATCTAAATCTATCAAACTTCGGCTCTGCCGGCCCCGCATCTTTAAGACAACCACGCAACAACAGGCCCGGCTGGACGGTTCGAGTCAACTGCCACTGAAAATGGCTACTAGGCTTACTATTACTAAGAGGCTGAGTAGCGCCGCTTCAAGTTTAATATTTGGCTTTTCGTGGCCCCCGGTTAGACCAGAAAAAATAGTCATAGGTCAGGGTTCTGGCCTGACTCCCCGGAGGCTCCGCATGTGAAAGCCAATTGCGGCCGACAGTAGTCATGAAAGCAGCGTGTCCGAGCCGGTTGGTGCAAGGTCGCTGAGCCTTTCAAACTGCTTCATGCAAAATGTAGTATTCTAGCGAAGGTGGTGGCGGTAGCTGTTGTGTTTAAAGCTAGCACCACTTCAGCCAATGTTGTAGTAATAACTAGGAGTAGCAGTAACTTAGCAGCAGTAGTGCAGTAGTAGTAGTAATAGTAGTAGTAGTAGTAGTAGTAGTAGCAGCAGCAGCAGCAGTAGTAGTAGTAGTAGTAGTAGCAGTAGTAGTAGTAGTAGTAGTAGCAGTAGTAGTAGCAGTAGTAGTAGCAGTAGTAAGTAGTAGTAGTAGTAGTAGTAGTAGTAGTAGTAGTAGTAGTAGTAGTAGTACTAGTAGTAGTAGCAGTGTAGTGGTGGTGGTGATGGTAGTAGTAGTGGTAGTGGTGGTGGTGGTGGTGGTGGTGGTGGTAGAAGAAGAAGTAGTAGTAGTAGTAGTAGTAGTAGTAGTAGTAGTAGTAGTAATCTCGGTGGAAGCGGTGCGTGTCGCTGGTGCCGGCGAGGAGTGTTAGTACGGCAGCTTGCGATGGAAAACATCAACGGAGGGTTCATATTTCTTAAATGACGTCTTTCTACAAAAAGTAAGCGAAAAAGGTAAGCGAAAAACAAAGACATGGCTTTGATCTAATAAAAGAGTGTAACAGACGAGACACTGTCCTTGATGAAAATGAAGTCAAGTTGAGGCCACAGTGCGCGAGATCGCTCAGAGCGCACCAATGTCCAGCGCGGAAGACTCCGAGCATTCGAGAAGCAAGGAGTGGACACGTTTTGTTTAGCAGAACTGTGTAAACAATCGAACATAAAGGAAAAAGACTGTGATATTTTTATGCACACATAGACACACTTGTAAATACAGATAATATACCTGCATACATATACACATACAGATATATAGATATATAAATATGTGCTTATGTGTATTTACAAATCTTTTGCATTTGTCTGCCTTGTTCATATCGGAAGAGGGCAGAGTTATGTTCTTATCCCAAGAGAGAGGCCGACTCCGAATCGCTGGCTGAGGGCCTGTGCAGCACAGAAGCAAACACGGGTGGTGACAGCGCCAAGTGGCTAGGTGTAAGTGAACGTGCCTAATCTCTCGACTGGACGAAGCCCAGCTGTTACCGGATCACGCTGAGAATGGAGTGAGTGTGTGAATGCATAGCAGTGGCGGATTTGTAGGTGTGCATCGTACCTCTGCCTTTGTGAATGTATACGAGAAAAAAAAGGAGGGGGGGTGGGGGGTGGAGATTACTTAGCCAAAACCGCACGTACAGCAACAGCCAAATAACCAGACACCTTATCCTAAATATGCGACGCACAACAGCAACAGCCACATGACTCGACGCCTTGTTGCGTACCTTTCATCTACTGGTAGAGGTGCCCCCTTCTTTACGTATGATGAATTGATGTAAATGGCAGCATATCAAGCTCACGGAAGAAATATGATCATGTATAACGAGATCTGAATTGCACGCCTATAGATAGAGGGAGGGAAAGAGTTAGAGAGGCGCATACTTGTTTGCCTGGACGTGGGGCAAGTGGAAGAATGTGCTTCGACCTAATTCAATCAATACAAGAAAAATAAGCAAGTATAATAAATAAATGAAACGAAAAAATGAACTAAAACCAGCAAAGCAAAATCTGAGAACCATTTCGTGTCTTTCAGAGAGCCAAGGCTGAACTCTGCCCTTCCCCTGTCAGCAGCAGCACAAGCAACATAGTACTTCTTCTTTGCAGCATGCGTCGATCAGCGTGGAAGGTGGCGTGAGAAGCTCTCGGCAGGTGCGAGACTGCAGCTAACAACATAGTGTGCCCCGCCGACTGCAGCAAACACATTGTTGTGCCAAGGCGACAACCATCGATGCATGTAATTATGTATTTTTTCGACATGTGAGTACTCATGTGCATGCAAATGTGCACTATTGTGAAGTTCGCATTTTATGCTGTGTCGGCAGTTATTAAAAGATTTTACACTGTGCGATCATGCACTGCATTTGAGCTGTAGCTGTACAAGGCACAGAGCCATGGCACACCATCGTGTTAGCTACAGACGCCATGGCACACGATGCTCAGCTACATACATAGATACATACATACATATTATGTATGTGTATGTGCACATATTTATGTATGTATATGTATGTGTATATATAATAGGTAGATGCATGTATGCATGTGCATATGTATATGCATGTTATGCATACGTATACTTATACATGCATGTGGATTGTGTGTGCATGTATATGTACATGTATCTGCACATGTAGACGTAAATGTATACATAGACGAATGTGTGTGCATTTGCATGTGCATATATGTATGCATGTATGTATGTATGTATGTATGTATGTATGCATGCAAGTTGTGTAGGTGTGTTTCGTCAACTGTATTTTGCTTTGTTTGTATGTCAAGCAGCGTGTGTGACATGAAGTCTGGCGTTGTGATGTCTCGATCCCACACGTCGAATTGCAGAACCTGCTCCACACCAGACGTGCCATTTGTCCCTTAATCACTTACCTTGCATTTTCCCCCCTCTTCTCTTACTTGACTTTCAAAAAGGTTTTCTCTTCTGTTACCTTACTTTCAAAAGAAAGGAGAGACTAGAGAGGGCGGGAAGGGTGTGTGTGTGTGTGTGTGTGTGTGTGTATGTGTGTCGGGGGGGGGGGGGGGGGGTTGAGGGGAGGGATCATATTACGAAAGCATTGCATTATAATTCATATTACTATTATGATTTGCATAAACAAAGAGGTGAAAGAAAGAAAATGATAAACAAAAGGAACAAAAGAGGAAAGAAGGCAAGAAGGAAAGGAATGGAGCCAGAAACCCAAGAAAGACAAGAGAGAAAACAAAAAAGAAAGAAAGGAAGGAAGGACAAACGAACGAACGAATAAAGGAATAAAAACATTATTGCCACTGCGTTTTCCGTATGAAACACATTCCTTTTTCTGAGCTGAGAGTTGACGATCGCAGAGGAAGAGGAATATGAAACGTGTCCTTTGGAAAATTGAGTGCAGCATGCTTTCTTTCTTTCTTTCTTTGATTCTTTGATTCTTTTCTTTCCTTTCCTTTCCTTTCCTTTCTTTCTTTGTTTCTTTCTTTAATTATTTCTTTCCTTTCCTTCCTTCCTTCCTTCCTTTCTTTCTTTCTTTCCCTTCTTTCCTTTCTTTCCCTTCTTTCCTTTCTTTCCTTTCTTTTCTTTTCTTTCCTTTTCCTTTTCCCTTTCCTTTTCCTTTTCTTTTCTTTCTTTTCTTTTCTTTTTCTCTTTCTTTCTTTCTTTGCTTTTTGTTTGCTTGCTTTCCATCTCTGCTGCCGTCAACTCTCTGCTTTACCCAATCCGCACTGGGCGCTCCCGCTTTCTTCTTAGGGTCGCTTTTCCAGGGCCTACAGCACCGAGCGAACAGGGAATGCTGTGAACCCTGCGTGTGTGCGTGTGGCTGCTCGTGCGCGTGGCGCCGCATGTCTGCAGGTGTGAGGTGGGGCGCGTGCGGACTGACGGCAAGTCATCGTCGAAGCGCGGGTTCAGCCCTGCAGCGCACACATGGCAGCATGCATGCGTGCTCAGCGGACAGGCCGGGCCGGCCCTCTAGCGCAAGCCACAGCCACAGCGACCGCCATAACCGACAATATGGCCTGGAAAGCTCACTTAGGGTAAAGCAAGAGAACGTGATCAAGCGACGTACGCTTTTTTAGATGCATCGGACGGACGGAGGACTTAAGTTGTTTAAATGAAAAGAGAACATTTGAGACATAGAAGAGCGGTGGGAAAAAGAGGGGTCTGAGGGGCGGGGTGACCCTTCCTGCATGTGGACTTGCCGCACTTATAGACCTCCTTACCATCTAACATGGCCGAGACTGTCACATACCTACCGCATGAGAGATAATTCAAGCATTATATAATTGCACATGCGCATGTACACGTGGAAGAGCCAACGCGGTAAGACACAAGCGGGCTAGTGCCTGTCTGCGCTTTCTGCCTGTTTGCGCTGGGGTCTGGTGTCATTTTGAGATGGGGCCTAACTGCTCTGTGGATGCTGCAATCTGCTCTGCCCGTGCTGGGGCTGGTCTGCGCGGTGTGTGGTTCTGGTCTGCGTGGTGTTTTAGGGGCTGGCTGCGCGGTGTGTGTGTGGGGGACTGACGGGTCGGCGCCGCTGCCTAGGCGGTCCTTGCGCGTGAGGTTGTAGGCTTTGAACACTGTAGCACACAGCTTCATGCAGTTGCAGGTTGCAGTGTTGTTCGTATGTATGCTTGTCTGTTTTGTATTTTCTATCCATGCGCTGCGTACACACCATGCAGACTCTTCACACATTGCCTGGGAGGATTAAATATCCACAACGGCCCGATGGACATCATTACGAGCATGGATGCTACAATCTCAGCTTGATTAAACTGCCTTGAACAAGGCGAAAACACGTCTCCACGAGCGCTCTCTCTCTCTCTCTCTCTCTATCTATATATATATATACCATCTCTCTCTATCTCTCTTTCTCTCTCTTTCTCTCTCTTTCTCTCTCTGTCATCTTCCTCCT
>WBZZ01006691.1:0-12500 GCA_019918135.1 Paulinella micropora | reverse complement strand
ACTAATATTTCAAACAGGAATGCTTTCGATTGAATATCGTTTTGTTGCTTATAGGTGGCGCACGCACACAAATCCAACTCTGCGACACGTTTGCGACCATCCCTGGTCATTTACAAACACGCATGTAAATAAGCCCAGCTCAATTCCAACCCAAGATGTAGTACATTAAAATGCAGTATATGTAGATAAGGAGATGCATGTAAAGAGTGTATGGATGTATTATGTTATTTCTCATATGATAATATTCCAACCCAAGATATAGTACATTAAAATGCAGTATACGTAGATAAGGACATGCACGTAAAGAGTGTATGGATATTATGCTATTTCTCATATGATAATACTGTTGAATATTATACGATGTATGTAATATTAAAATAACACGACAGTAATATGTAATCTTTATATAGAAATCTATACGTTATGCTTTTGCTTTTGTCACCTTGCTGTTTGTTGTTGCAGGACGCCGGAGGAGGACATGTACATTGTGTCGCAATGGCGTCTCTTAGGCAATCGCTGGACCACCATGGGCAATGTCCGCCTCTCTCTCTCTCTCTCTCTCTATCTACCTATCTACCTATCTACCTATCTACCTATCTACCTTTCTACCTACTACCTACTTACCTACCTACCTATCTACCTATCTATCTATCTATCTATCTATCTATCTATCTATCTATCTATCTATCTATCTATCTATCTATCTATCTATCTCTCTATCTATCTCTATCTATCTCTATCTATCTCTATCTCTCTCTATCTATCTATCTATCTGTCTATCTATCTATCTATCTATCTATCTACCGATCTACCTACCTATCTATCTGTCTATCTGTCTATCTATCTATCTATCTATCTATCTATCTATCTATCTATCTATCTATCTATCTATCTATCTATCTATCTATCTATCTATCTAAGAGGTGTAAGGAAAGTTTTGCAACATACATCAACCCTATTTCACTGAGCTAGCGCTGCGGCCTGCAGCCCAGGTTGTATGCACAGCAAGCACAGCACCCACAGATGTCTGTCCCTCAACCGCACCTTCCCACTCGCTTTCCCTGGCGAGAGTTTGAAAAAGTTGGAAAAGTCTCAAAAATCGGGTCCGACAAGGCCATTCTGGGACTGTAGGAATACTTACAATTACTTGCTTCCTCTACGCCTCGAGCAAAGCTATCTTGCCGCTGCAGTGTTGGGGTGCTGCGGTCGTGAGCTTCAACAGGATGCAGCTAGTCAGTCCATTTGCCTCCAGTGGTGATGACAGTGCGCAGTCTTTGTCTCCTCCCGGTCGCCTGCTTCTCTACCATCTTCACGTCCACCTCTTGCCAGATCTGGCGCAGTCGGCGCTTCAATGCAGGCATTGTTGTTGGGCAGATGACATTCAGCTTTTCATCCATATCTATCCCCATACGTGTTCGATCGAATTCAGATCGGCAGACTTGGGGGTAACTTGGCCTGGTCCCGAGGGTGGTCCTTTGTCTGACCGATTTTGGACCTTTTTCAAACTTTTCTAAAATCTCGCGAGAGAGAGAAAGAGAGAAAGAGAGAGAGAGAGAGAGCGAGAGAGAGAGAGAGAGAGAGAGAGAGAGAGAGAGCGAGAGGAGAGGCATGCTTGCGGGGCACACATCTATGGACGTCATGCATGTTGTGCATGTAAGCTGCGCTACAGGTCGCAGCGCTTGCTGAGGGAAACATAACCTCCTGGTCCCAAGGGTGGTCATTTGTGCTGGTTTTTTCACCCTTTTCGAACTTTCCTAAATTCTCGCCAGGGAGAGGGAGTGGGAGGGTGTCATGGCGGGGCACGCATCTTGGGGCGTTGTGTGTGCTGTGCATATAAGCTGTGTCATATGCTGCAGCGCTTGCTCAGGGAAAGATAGCCTCCTGGTCCCTGAGGACCGTCCTTCGTCATACCACCCTGGGATGGTGGGATACATACATACTTTCACCCTACCTCAGCAAGCGCTACAGCCTGCGGCGCAGCTTATATGTACAGCATGCATAACGCCCTCAGTTGTGTTTCCTTCAATTACAACTCCCCACTCGCTCTTCTTGGCGAGAATTTAGGAAAATTGAAAAAGTGTCGAAAATCAGGCCCTTTGTCAGACCCGATATTTGAGATTTTTCCAACTTTTTCGAACTCTCGCCAGGGAAAGCGAGTGGGGAGGTGCGGTTTAGGGACACACATCTATAGATGCTGTACTTGCTGTGCATATAACCTGGGCTACAGGCTGCAGCACTAGCTCAGGGGAAGACAGTTGATGTATGTTGCAAACTTTCCCTATACCTCTTATCTATCTATCTATCTATCTATCTATCTATCTATCTATCTATCTATCTATCTATCTATCTATCTATCTATCTATCTATCTATCTGGGTGTGCTGGGCCCGTGGTGGGAAGCCTTATGTGTGCCTAGCCATACGCCTATAAGTCACATGCCGAAATAGCGACGGGAAGCACAATCCTGTTCCCTCAGGGTGCCCTTTCTCGCTTGTTGAGCCCGGAATAAAACCCACAGTGCTCTGTCGGTTTATACTAGACTGTCGACAGTCTCGAAACTCCATCTGCTTACTGGGCCCTCTGTAATGGAGGTGGGAGCTCGTTCTGCAAGGGGCGCTTATGGAACGAGCCCTGGCCCCGCCTGGTACTTAGGGAGCTTTGGTATCGCCTGTATCAGTCCCTTCCGTACAAACATCACGGCTTAGCTGGGCATCGGGTTAATACTTTACCCACAGACTTCCTTGGTTGACGAAATCAGAAGCTCCTTTTTCTGACATTAGTCGATATCTCATCTATCTATCCCGGGGGGGATGCAGAGGGCCAGCTGCGCAGTGCTCCGGCCTAAACCAAACCCTTATAATGACGATTTTTTGTCCGCCGTTAATCGCGCTCAGCGCAAGGGCTAAAGAGGCAACCAACTCCTGACCAGGGCCGTGATGCAAAGGGTTGATGAAGTCGGGGTTGTAGAAGGTAACTCACAGCGAGCGTGAACTCCTGAAACCTCGGCTTTGGTGGCCATCATCTCCTTATGGCACACGCTCCTGGGGGAGTGTTCTAGTGTTGTTCTGTATAGTTCAAAAGGGCTCGGCTACCTTTCGGCTTGAACTAGTTGGGCACAGACACCAACCACAGCGAGATAGTGGTTGGTGTACAGCTTGGCAGGTGCTGAAAGTTCATGCCCGGGGGTAGTATTGGAGGCAATAGCTTTTCAAGCTACGCCACGCCCATAGATTAAACATATCCATCTATCCATCTATCCATCTATCTATCTATCTATCTATCTATCTATCTATCTATCTATCTATCTATCTATCTATCTACCTATCTATCTATCTATCTACCTATCTAATATACCTATCTATCTTTCCGTTCCGGTTTCCCTACTTCCAGGCCTCTATCCAATCGTCCCTGTGTCGCTTTTCTATCCAATCTCTCTAGCTTTCTATTTGGTTAGTGGCTTGCTTGCGTCTATCGCATGCTTGTTCATCGTCGTTTCTCCTTATCAAGATTTTCTCCTGCTGATTTCGCTCAGCATGTAGTATTGTGCAATTGCTTCTGGTGATTGCGGCCAGAACAAACTGTGTTGGTGTCCTGGCAGGTTCTCAACCGCTCGGTGATTGCTGTGAAAAACCGCTTTAACTTCCACCTGCTGCCTGCAATTCGGCACCAGTTGTTGCCAGCACCAGGTCCGCCGTACTTGCCGCCAACACGCAGCGCTAGCCCATCGCCCACTCACTGCAGTCACTTTGCAGTAGCTGAACAGCTATCAGCTTGCACCACTGCTGCTCGTATCGGTTCCTGTGCTGACCTTCGCTCAGGCCCTCCGAACCCTCCCCAGATTCCAGCGTTCTCAGATGAGGACGAAGAGACGGCGACAGAGGAAGAACTCAGCCAAACCGACCAACCATCGGACTCCATATCCTCCTCCTCCTCATCTTTCTCTTCATCTTCGTCTTCCTCGTCCTCTATTCCGTCCTACTCGAAACAAGTGGCGCTCTCCTCACCCTTGCCTGCTCCGCCACCTTCCTCCTTTTCCTCCACGTCATTTTCTGCCTCCCCTGTCTCTACCGCCCCTTCCGCCTCTTCTCCTCCTTCTCCTCCTCCTCCTCCCCCTTCTTCTTCTTCTTCTTCTTCTTCTTCTTCTTCTTCTTCTTCTGCTGCTGCTGCTGCTGCTGCTGCTGCCGCTTCTGCTGCTGCTGCCACTACTATTACTTCCGCTGCTGCTTCCTCCCAGCTCGTGTTTCCTCCTTCATCGTCCTCAGTATCTACTGCTGCGTCTACAAAGCTGGAACCACAGTCCCCCCAAGCTAAGGTAAGTCTTGAGACCCAACAGGCAGCGGTCAATTTTTATGGTGTCTTTGCTCTTTATTGAATGGAATCATTCAGCTGCTGAACAAGGCAATAGAATGCTTGTGGTGTTCTTGCTCTTGATTGCATGTGAGAAACACCTGCTGACTAGGAATGAAATGCTCTGGTGCATGATTGCTGACACACACATACATACACACACATACACACACATACACACACATACACACATATACATACACACACACACACAAACACACACATAGACATACACCATCTTCTCTCTCTCTCTCTCTCTCTATCTCTCTCTCTCTCTCTCTTCTCTCGCTCGCTCGCTCGCTCGCTCTCTTTCTATCGGTTGTTCAGATTCTCTTAGTCTTTGGCTCTCTCGCTCATTCGGTTGATTTGTTTGTGCATTAATGTGCATGCAATAACCGTTTTATTTCCCCCCTCCAAGTATGGATAGATAAGAAAGATGGATTGTATTCGTTGCGGCTTACTTGTTATGCTTTTATGTCTTTTGATTTCTGGTTTCTAAGTATGTAGAATGCGAAATGTGATTTTCTCGAAAATATACTTTCTGAAATGCGTCCACACATATGATATTCATTCATTCATTCATAAGTAGATACGCAACATGACACGTGTGCACACAAACACACGCATTATTTTTAAGTTTATGCTTATCCTGTGTATAAGTCCTAAACATATTTCGTATTTGTATGCATGCACGTATGTATGTATGTATGTATGTATGTATGTATGTATGTATGTATGTATGTATGTATGTATTTGTATGTTATTATGTATGTGTGTATTTATGTATGTATGTATGTATTTATGTATGTATGTATGTGCGTTAAGTATGTAACTGTATTGTACGTTATAGAAGTAGCTGGTTCTGTGGCAGGCTGCTGGCGCTGCGGTCGGCCCCGCCGCGTTTTCCGCTAGTGGTCATGCCTCCCCTTAACAACACATTTGCCAGAACAATGCTTGCGGCTCCAGATCTTGTGTATTGCAATTTGGTAGTGGCAAGCTGGTGTGAATAACGCTTTAGCAGATGCGGTTCTTGGCGAGGCTTCATCTTTTGTGCTTGTTTCATATTGGTTTGATGTTTGTTGGCTTTGTTGCTGCTGCTGGTGCTTCTTCTTTCTTCTTTCTTCTTTCTTTCTTCTTTCCTTTCTTCCTTCTTCCTTCTTTCTTCTTCTTCTTCTTCTTCTTCTTCTTCTTCTTCTTCTTCTTCTTCTTCTTCTTCTTCTCCTTCTTCTTCTTCTTCTTCTTCTTCTTCTTCTTCCTCTTCCTCTTCTTCTGATTTGCTGGGTGTGGATGGGTGGGTTGGGGGGTACACAATTTCCATGTCCCCCCTTTCCCCCAAGCCCCCACCCCCTCCCTAGTTATTATTATTAATATCCCTGAAAGGTGTTGGGAGTAGCGGTGGGGGGTTTGGGGGGAGGGGGAAAATGAAAATTGTGCACCCCACCCCCACCCTGCATTTCCGCACACCTGTCGGAATAAATCATGGTTTGTGGGAACGAGGAGGAGTTGGAGCTCATATTTGCAGGGTTGCTAGCAGCGGACTCGAGGTTGATGCTGATATGATTTTTTCGGAATTCACGCAAATATTTGCGTAAGGGGAGTGTCCTGAATGCCAAAATTCCTTGTTTTTCTCGCACCCCTGTCGGAATAAATCATGGTTTGTGTGAACCAGGAGGAGTTGGGAGCTCATAATGACCGGATGGCTAGTCCCAGACTCGATGTTGATGCTGATATAATTTCTTTGGAATTCACGCAAATATTTGCGTTAGGGGAGTGTCCTGAATGCGAAAATTCCTTTTTTTTAGCCCATTTTCTGCACGCTCGTCGGAATAAATCATGGTTTGTGTGAACCAGGAGGAGTTGGGAGCTCATATTGACAGGGTGGCTAGCCCCAGACTTGATGTTGATGCTGATGTAATTTTTTTGGAATTCACGCAAATATGTGATTTAGGGTAGTGTCCTGAATGCCAAATTCCCTTGTTTTTTTGGGAGTACTTGCCGGTACCTCCTGCAATGTAACCTACCCTGTCGACGGGGAAGGGGGGGTCCGGGGGGCACTTCCCCCGGGAACCCAAGCCCTGCATTCGTACGTACCCGTTTTGGTCGCGGTAGGCACCCAAAGCAGAAAATTGAGGTCTTTTTGCCACCAGGCGCAGTTTGCACACACCGTGGGATTTAGCGGCTGATATTTGGTGTATTTGACACTTCTTGATGAGCTCTCTTCGAAAATATAACAAATTGTGGTGTCGGGGGGGAGTAAGTCGGGGGCGAGTAAAAACAAGAAAGTTCAGGTTTTTGCGCCACCAGGCGCCGTTCGCGCACACCAGAGGGAGTTTGAGGCTGATGTTTGGTGTACCCGACACCTCTCAATGAGCTCTCTTCGGAGATTCAAACGTTTTGGTGCCGGGTGGCGCAAAAAGCAGAGATTTTAGGTTTGGGGCGAGGGGAAAATGGAAACCCCCCACCCCCAATTCGGCACCCCTGTCGGAATAAATCATGGTTTGTGGGAACCAGGAGGAGTTGGGAGCTAATATTGGCAGGGTGGCTAGCCCTAGACTCGATGTTCATGCTCATGTAATTTTTTTTGAATTCACACAAATATTTTCGTTAGGGGAGTGTCCTGAATGCCAAATTTCCTTGTTTTTATAGCCTTTTTTCCAGCACCCCCCGTCGGAATAAATCATGGTTTGTGTGAACCAGGAGGAGTTTGGAGCTCATATTTGCAGGGTGGCTAGCCCCAGACTTGGTGTTGATGCTGATATAACTTCTTTGGAATTCACGCAAATATTTGCGTTAAGGGAGTGTCCTGAATGCGAAAATTCCTTGTTTTTTTGGGAGTACTTGCCGGTGTCTCTGGCAATTGAACGTACGCTGTCGAAGGGGAAGGGGGGGTCAGGGGGGCCCTCCCCCGGGAACCTAAGCCCCCCTGCAATTGTACGTAGCCGTTTTGGTCGCGGGTGGCACACAAACCAGAAAATTGAGGTCTTTTTGCCACCAGGCGCCGTTTGCGCACACCAGAGGAGTTAGCGGCTAATATATGGTGTATCTGACACTTCTTGATGACCTCTCTTCGGAAAAAAATTTGCGTCGGGTGGCATATACACCGAAAAATTCAGGTTTTTGCGCCACCAGGCGCCGTTCACCAGAGGGAGTTTGAGGCTGATGTTTGGTGTACCCGACACCTCTCGGTGGGCTCTCGTGGAAGATAGAAAAGTTTTGGTGCCGGGTGGCACAGAAACAAGAGATTTTAGGTTCTTGTGCCACCAGAGCTTATACTTGCATTTTGCTGGTACCTCCTGCAATTGAATGTACCCTGTCGACGGGAAAGCGGGGGTCCGGGGGGCTCTCCCCCCGGGAACCCCAGCCCGAGGGTGGGGGGGGTTGCGCGATCCGCGCACCGCAAACCATCCTTTCAGGTGTTTGCGCACCCCCTAGTTATTATTATTATTATTATTATTATTATTATTATTATTATTATTATTGAGGAAGTATATCTTTCTTCTCGGAGTGTTGACTGTGATATATTTGAGGGTAACACCTGATGATAAAAACTTAGTCACGCTTGTTTATCAGAGCTCCAGCCCAATGGCCTTACGGCGTTAAACTGTGATGCCAACTCAAAACCATTTGGTGGATGATGCTGGGGAGGAGGGTCGTTGGGCGCCTGTCGAAGATCTTAAACTCCGCTATGCCGGTTGATAGCCCGTGGACCCAGCGGATACCAAATTGTTATGGGTGGGGTTTTGAGGTAGTTCTAGCAACCATGCTTGGTGTACGCACTTGCACATTCGGCAACGTTTTGCAAGAGGTTGTTGGCACTGCGGAATAACCTCGGCTTAGTGTAGTCTTGCCCTCAGGAGCTCCATCGGTGGCCCCTATTATCAGTCGAGAGACTGACTAGGTGGGGACGGAGCACCTCGAACAAGGGCATGGAGGCTCATGTCCGGAAACGGGTTGTGCCATCAGCTGCATCAGTATGCCTTAGAGGAAGTATATTATTATTATTATTATTATTATTATTATTATTATTATTATTATTATTATTATTATTATTATTATTATTGTTCTACCATCTGGGCCCTGTCGCCAGTTCGATTCCCGTCGGTGCCACCAGTATTTTCATTGAACATACCGCTCCGTCTGGACCAGTATTTTCATTGAACATACCGGTCCGTCTGGAAGTGTTGGAACTGCCCTTGCGGGGGTGTCATTAGAGCTTATCGTCAATTCTTCGTACTCCCCTCACGGGTGAGACGATGGAGGCGCATGTGCAGAAATGCATCAGCCATTGACAGAGAAGCACTATTATTATTATTATTATTATTATTATTTGGACACCGTGATAGCCCAGTGGTCAAGTTCTACCATCTGGGGCCTGTCACCAGTTCGATTCCCGTCGGTGCCACCGGTATTTTCATTGAACATACCGGTCCGTCTGGAAGTGTTGGAACTGCCCGTGCGGGGATGTCATTAGAGCCTATCGTCAATTCTTCGTACTCCCCTCACGGGTGAGACGATGGAGGCTCATGTGCAGATTTGCATCAGCCATTGACAGAGAAGCACTATTATTATTATTATTATTATTATTATTATTATTATTATTGTATTTTCATTGAACATACCGGCCCAACTGGAAGTGTTGGAACTGCCCTTGCGGGGGTGTCATTAGAGCCTATCGTCAATTCTTCGTACTCCCCTCACGGGTGAGACGATGGAGGCGCATGTGCAGAAATGCATCAGCCATTGACAGAGAAGCACTATTATTATTATTATTAGTAGTAGTAGTAGTAGTAAATTTGCCTTGGAGTGTTGACTGTGACATATTTGAGGGAAATCCCGATGAAAAAACCTAGTCACACTTGCTAAACAGAGTTCCAGCTAAATGGCCTCAAGGCGTCAAACTGTGACGCCAACTCATAACCCTTTGGTGGTAGATGCTGGGGAGGAGGGTCGTTGCGCGCGTAAAAGATCTTAAACTCCGCATATGCTGGTTGATAGCCCAGGACCCAGCAGACACCAGATTGTTATGGGTGGGGTTTCGAGGCAGCTCTAGCAACCGCTCTTGGTGTATGCACTTCCACATTCGGTGACGTCTTGCAAGAGGTTGCTGGGACTGCGGAATAACCTCGGCTTAGTGCAGTCTTGCCCTCAGGAGCTCCATCGGTGGCCCCGATCATCAGGCGAGAGACTGACACGGGGGGGTGGAGGACCTCGAACAAGGGTATTGGAGGCTTATGTCCGTTGAGGATATGCCATTAGCTGCATCAGTACGCCTCAGATATAGTATTATTATTATTATCCCCTGAAGGTGTTGGGAGTAGGGGGTGGGGGCTTCGGGGGGGAGGGGGAAAATGGAAATTGTGTACCCTCCCCCCCCCCCTTTTCCGCACCCCTGTCCCCATAAATCATGGTTTGTGTAAAACAGGACGAGTTGGGGGCTCATATTTGCAGGATGGCTAGCCCCAGACTCGATGTTGATGCTGGTATAATTTTTTTGGAATTCACGCAAATATTTGCGTTAGGGGAGTGTCCTGAATGCCAAAATTCCTTGTTTTTTGGCCTATTTTTGCACCCCCTGGTCCCACACGCAAATATTTGCGTTAGGGGAGTGTCCTGAATGCCAAAATTCCTTGTTTTTTTGGCCTATTTTTGCACCCCCTGGTCCCATAAATCATGGTTTGTGGGAACCAGGAGGAGTTGGGAGCTCATATTTGCAGGGTTGCTAGCAGCGGACTCGAGGTTGATGCTGATATAATTTTTTTTGGAATTCACGCAAATATTTGCGTTAGAGGAGTGTCCTGCAAAAATTCTTTGTTTTTTTTTCCTACCCCCTGTCCCGATAAATCATGGTTTGTGTGAAGTAGGAGGAGTTGGGAGCTCATATTGACAGGGTGGCTAGCCCCAGACTCGACGTTGGTGCTGATATAATTTTTTTTGGAATTCACGCAAATATTTGCGTTAGGGGAGTGTCCTGAATGCCAAAATTCCTTGTTTTTTTGGGGAGTACTTGCCGGTGCCTCCGGCAATTAAACGTACCCTGTCGACGGGGAAGGGGGGTCCGGGGGGCCCTCCCCCCGGGAAACCCAGCCCTGCAATTGTACGTTCCCGTTTTGGGTCGCGGGTGGAACACAAACCAGAAAATTGAGGTCTTTGTGCCACCAGGCTCCGTTTGCGCACACGAGAGGATTTAGCAGCTCATATTTGGTGTATCGGACACTTTTTGATGAGCTCTCTTCGAAAATATGAAAATTGTGGCACCGGGTGGCGTAAAAAACAGAAGATTGAGGTTTTTGCGCCACCAGGCGCCCTTCGCGCACACCAGAGAGAGTTTGAGGCTGATGTTTGGTGTACCCGTCACCTCCCGGTGAGCTCTCTTCGGAGATCCAAAAGTTTTGGTGCCGGGTGGCACTAAGACCAGAGATTTTAGGTTTTTGTGCCACCAGAGCTTACACTTGCGTTCTGCTGGTACCTCCGGCAATTCAACGTACCCTGTCGACGGGGAAGGGGGGGGTCCGGGGGGCCCTCCCCCCGGGAACCCCAGCCCGGCGATTGTAATTACGACACGCGAATTAGCCGGCCGAAATGAATGGCTGAGAATGCTCCAAGGCTCTAAGAGTTGTGCCGGAAGGGTTTATGCCGGTTACCTCCGGCAATTGATCGTACCCTGTCGATTGTGAATTGCCTTCAGCCGCTAACTCCCTCTGGTGTGCGCAAACGGCGGCTGTGGCACAAGACCTCAATTTTCTGGTGTGGGTGCCACCCGCGACCAAAGGGTACGTACAATCGCCGGGCTGGGGTTCCCGGGGGGAGGGCCCCCCGAACCCCCCCTGCCCCGTCGACAGGGTACGTTCAATTGCCGGAGGCACCGGCATGTACTGCTAAAAGACAAGGAAATGTGGCATTCAGGACACTCCCCAATGCAAATATTTGCGTGAATTCCAAAAAAACCATATCAGCCTCAAGATCGAGTCTGGGGCTAGCTACCCTGCCAATATGAGCTCCCAAAAAAGCATGATTTATGCCGATGAAAGAGCAGAAAATAGGCCAAAAAAAACCAGGAATTTTGGCATTCAGGACATTCCCCTAACGCAAATATTTGCGTGAATTCCAAAAACATTATACCAACATCA
Source organism: Paulinella micropora (assembly GCA_019918135.1). Taxonomy (NCBI): domain Eukaryota; phylum Cercozoa; class Imbricatea; order Euglyphida; family Paulinellidae; genus Paulinella; species Paulinella micropora. The sequence goes on along the minus strand of WBZZ01006691.1, from coordinate 1,027 downwards.
AGATCGAGTCTGGGGCTAGCCGCCCTGGCAATATTAGCTCCCAACTCCTCCTGGTTCCCGCAAACCATGATTTATTCCGACAGGGTCCCGAAATGCTGGAGTGGACTCGGGGGGGGGGGGGTGTACACAATTTCCATTTTCCCGCTCCCCCCAAACCCCCCCACCCCCTACTCCAACACCTTTCAGGGATAATAATAACGCCGGGTGGCGTAAAAACCAGAAGATTGAGGTTTTTGCGCCACCATCTATCTAACTATCTAACTATCGATAATAAAAAAGTTTTGGTGCCGGGTGGCACAAAAACCAGAGATTTTAGATTTTTGTGCCACCAGAGCTTGCACTTGCGTTCTGGTGGTACCTCCGGCAATAAAACGTACCCTGTCGACGGGGAAAGGGGGGGTCCGGGGGGCCCTCCCCCCGGGAACCCCATCCCGAGGGGGGGTGCGCGAAGCGCACCGCAAACCATCCTTTTAGGTGTTGGCACAGCCCCTAGTTATTATTATTATTATTATTATTATTATTATTATTATTATTTCGATTCCCGTCGGTGCCACCAGTATTTTCATTGAACATACCGGTCTATTTCTGGACCAGTATTTTCATTGAACATACCGGCCCGTCTGGAAGTGTTGGAACTGCCCTTGCGGGGGTGTCATTAGAGCTTATCGTCAATTCTTCGTACTCCCCTCACGGGTGAGACGATGGAGGCGCATGTGCAGAAATGCATCAGCCATTGACAGAGAAGCACTATTATTATTATTATTATTATTATTATTATTCAGCCCAATGGCCTCAAGGCGTTAAACTGTGACGCCAACTCATAACCCTTTGGTGGTAGATGCTGGGGAGGAGGGTCGTTGCGCGCGTAAAAGATCTTAAACTCCGCATATGCTGGTTGATAGCCCAGGACCCAGCAGACACCAGATTGTTATGGGTGGGGTTTCGAGGCAGCTCTAGCAACCGCGCTTGGTGTATGCACTTGCACATTCGGTGACGTCTTGCAAGAGGTTGCTGGGACTGCGGAATA
>WBZZ01006690.1:77500-95000 GCA_019918135.1 Paulinella micropora | reverse complement strand
TTGTGTGCTCCGCCTTGTCCAACAAGGTGTGGATCTGATGCAAACCGACAAGGTTTCCCAAGCCAACTGCTGCTTGTCTTCTTGCACTATCAACAGTTACATCTGCATGTGTACGTGCATTTTGTGTGCATGTCGATGTTATCCTGCCGCACTAGGAGGGTAACACTGCTTTGGGCTTCGTGCTGAGCGTCAGCAGCTGGGCCAAGCAAACCCAACAACAGGCTGAGGACTTGCTGAAGCCTCTGTTGGAGCAGAGCCCTGCCCCAGTCCTGGGTTTTTTTTTTCCCCTCACCGCTCCATTACATGGCTTCTTTGGATGACGAAGAACTCAAGGGCTTGGCAGAGAGGGTGGTGTTTCTCTGCAACCTGTTTCGCCCCCACCTGAAAGCCGCAGTGCAGCCAAAAGACAAGCGCGGCTTCGTCGCGCTGCAGGTATGCGATCTCAAATTACGTCTTTTGTCATGAGAAGAGTTGGCTGTCGATGCCTCCACAGGCGCTGCGGCAAGCCCTGTCCACGCCCGTGCGCGAGTGGGCGCTCCCGATCGATACCTACCTCGGCCGTTATTTGCTCGAGGACTCCCCCACATGTTAGCTTTCTCTTTGCCCCCTGCCTTTGCCTGTTTTTGTTGTTGTTCTTGTTGATGTTTTCATTCGTGGTAGTAATAATGTTTGCTTTGGACAAGAAGACGCGTTTAGTTTCAAACCGGATGTGATCATTCTGCGTGTCATGCAGACAAATCGTTCACGTGTCGCGTCTATTTCGCAGAGGACGTCAGAGATATTCAGGATGGGCGGCCATCCAAGGTCAAGTGCTGAGCTCACGCATCCAGCCAGGCAGCTAGTGTTTGTGTGTGCCAGGTGGCTGTTAAGATCATCCAGGGCGCCGACGCTGAGGCGAATTTCCAGCGAGAGGTGAGATCAGCACTGGGGAACAGTTACAATCGGTGCTTGCCGATTGAGCAGCTAACCGTATTAAAATCATTTCCGAAGATCACCACAACTTTGCCATATGACTGCAGTCTTCTGCACCTGTACCTTGCTCAGAGCTTCGCGACAACCTTGCCCGCTCAGCCTGCGTCAGTTCTAGGACATTTGCAAATTTTGTGGCTTAGGTTGCGTGTCGAAGGAAGCTCTCCACCAGCGCGGAGCGTGTCGTACCTTTACTGCGGGACCATCCGGAGGAGCTCTGTTTGGTGATGCCCGCCGCGGAGTATTCCCTTGCCGATTTCATTCGCAGGTACTTCCAGCTATACGGGCAGAGCGCTTAGACGAACAGTGTTTGGTTGGTAAATACAAATAGCTTTGCTCCTCAGCAAAGTGTTGTATGAGTTAAAATGTTTGTATTTTGGGCGATCACTGTTTCTGGTAAGTCCTTTAACAATTTAGTTGATGACAGCTCGAGCAAGCCAGATGCTTGCAAGAAGTCCAGTTGCAAAAAAAGTGCACGATGCAAATGTTACCTAGGCAAAACCTGTTTGGGCAAGACATGGTGCAAGTGCGCTCCATTATGACGGGAGTGGCGGAGGCGCTCTGGACGCTGCACGACGCCAAGGAGCCGATGGTGCACGGCGACTTGAAGGTGTGCTCCACATCGAATGACGAAACAGTTGTGAAAGGCAGCCACATTCAGCCCTTCCTTCATATAGTTTGATTCGTCTTGTTGATTTACCTTCTTATGTTGCAAAAAGCCTCTCGTCTGGCAGACAAATGTTCTTAATATTTTTGTCACAGTTTTTTAGTTGCTGTGCATTCTTTAACAAGCAATTTCGTGAGCATCAAACTAAATTGTCCTGCCTTGACCTTCTGAGCCAAACAATGTGGTCTGGGTGAACGGCAAATGGGCTTTGATCGATTTCGACGCCGCCGCCAAGTGCGGAGAAACTATTGGTTTCCTTCCCCTTTCCCTCTTCCCCCCCTCCCTTCCCCCCCCCCCCCCCCCCCCCCCCTCGCACACACACACACACACCCCTCCACCCCCTCTCACCCCTCTAACAAAATGAAGGAGCTATAGGTTTGTATCAAGCTCATTCATTCATTCATGCATGAATCTTCCTCTTCACGCCTATGCTTGTTTGCAGGTGTCAAGTATTCTAGCTCATTCTGTCCGCCTGAGCTTGCAACCGTCCTGGCTGAGTTCCAAGGAGTCACATCTAGTCCAGAGGTAAATGCCTCTGTCATTGTTGCATCGAGTTTGTGCGTTCTCTCGTGAGGAAACTAGCTGGCAAGAGCCTAGAGCAAAAAAGGCTCAAAAGGCTGTAAGCCTACTAGATAGATGTAAAATTCTACCGTGTTTATGATGGGAACTACTTAAAGAACGAAACACTCATGAGTCGTAGAAAATTTCATAAGTCGTTTCTGCAGGTCTATTTTGTGTGTCCATGTCTTGCAAATATTTCCTAACGAACAGCATGATATCTTGCAGGCGAAGAGAAAGCTTCCCAAAGCTCATCCCTCCTTTGATATCTTCTCCTTGGGAGTGATCTTGTACGAAATCACAACGGGCCAACAAGTAATACTATGCATAGTCAAGTGTATGTGTATGTATGTATGTATGTATGTATGTATGTATGTATGTATGTGTATGTATGCGTAGCTTTTCTCGCACGTCTCCGACAACATCGCGGATCGGAGTGACCTGCGCCGCTTCTGTGTCTGGCTTTGCGTTTCCGATGAGGCTCTGCAGGATGTCTTGAAAGTTCCCCCAGATGATATGAGCGAACTACCGGCCGGTTTGTCTTTCGAAGAGCTACGACAGGACGCCAAGCATTTGATTCGATGGTCAGCTGTGATGAAAAGATAATACGTGCAAAAAACAGAATGTGCACTCTATGTGTTTGTGTGTTTGTGTGTTTCTGTGTGTGCTTGTGCTGCTGCAAACGTGGGCCTAGCTTTCGTTTGCACGTTTGTTTCGCTTGCTCGTAATGTTTCACTTTTGCATCGCTTTTCTGTAGGTGCTTGCAGGGTGACCCTATGCAGCGGCCCTCTCTGGAACAGGTGTTGCAACACCGCTTCATCAAAGGACAGGGCGGGACCGCGCCGCCCGAACCAGAGGTCAGTGTAACAGAGATGCGCACGAAAATCAAGCTTGCAACAACAGCAACAAAAAAAAAAAAAAAAAAAAAAAAAAAAAAAAGCAAAAAGCAAAAAGCAAAAAGAAGCAAAAAGAAGTGCAAGTGTCAGCGAATACTTGCAAGGAGATGGCTCTTGCTTTTTTCCCGTGTCTTGCAGTCGTATCCCGCTTTCAACACTGTTCTGCGCTGCTTGTCTGTGCGAATGCGATTGCACTTCTTCGTCTCCCATTACCAAGTTGAGGCTTCTGGTGACGTGGCTGCTCTGTCGCTCAGTCTCAGAAACCATGGCGCCCTCGTGTGGCGAGACATGGACGCCAAGAACCTTACTGGTGAAGGGATGAAGCAGGGAGTCGCTGATTCTGACGTGATCATTATCTTCTTGACGAGTGGGGTATTGACCCGGATTTGGTGCCTGATGGAAATTCAGTGGGCGCTCGAGTTCGACAAGCCAATTATCATCGTCGCAGACACAGAGCAGAGGTTCTTTGCATTCGACTGGGTGCGCTGGACACAGGATCGCCTGGACAAACGTGCAGGTGTGTGGGAAGTTTCCACCGACCTGCAATGCAACTATACTACTTGCAAGACCAAGTTCCCACAAGTGCACGCCGAGATCAAGATGCACTTGGATGCCAAGACCATCATTCCCTACCGCCGCCGTGCCTTCGAGGCCGAGGCCATGGTACGCGAAATTTTCTCGCGCTCAGGCCAGGCAGGCTGCTTCTGGGGCCAGAGGCAACCTTCAAAGCCTCTGCTGCTACCTCCGCTCTCTGTCGACAGCAAGGTCAAGGAAGCAACCGGCACGCAGCGTGCTGGGTGGCCCAACGTCTTCGTCATCCGCAGCAGCACAGGCGCAGCGCTCGTGTCAGACGTGCTGGATACGCTCCGCCAGCGCTACCGAGGGCTGTCGGCGCAGACAAGCGATGAAAAAATGGTTCCTGCTGCATTGGAGCAAGCGGAGGCGGTAGTGGTGCTGCTGACGACTGGGGTCTTGGCTGAGGGCTCCAGCTCTATGTTGCAGCTCCGCTACGCCGTGCAGAACGCCAAGCCGCTCTTGGCCATGTACAGCGCCACGGACTGGCAGTTCGGTGGAGACGAGAGCAATCGCGCACCCCGATGGGTGACGGGAGTGGTGAGCGCCCTCAAGGCACTGGTCTCAAGCTTGATATGCTATCTGGTTGCAAACAATCTTACTGCTTCTTAAGGGTTTATTGAAGGAGTTCGGTATTCAGGCGGAAAATTAAATTTCCCAAATCTTTTTCGTGAATGAACTTTTCAAGAACTGTATAATCATCCATTTTCATTATGTGGTGTTTTTTACTTTGTGTAGACGTACCGGACAAAGTGGGAAAACGAGTATGAGGTACCTGACCCCTTGGAGATTGGAATCATAATTGAAGGCGGGTGGGGTGGGGGTGGGGGCTCGAGAAAGCAAGATTCGCACCCTTCCGATTTCACGTGTATCATATGTTGTTTGCCCAGTTCCTATCCATGTGCGATGAGTTGTTGCTGCGGATGGTGAGCCCCTTGAAGCAGCTGACGCCATTGTCGGACGCGGAGGTGGCGGCGCGGGAAGAGCAAGAGAGGCGATCGCGCGCGTCAGAAGCGGTCCAAGCTAAACCTGCAAGCTCAACCCAACCGAATGCGCCGACGAGCGAGCTGCAGCAGCTAAAAACACAATTGCAACAGAGGGAGCAGGAGTTGGAAGCGGGAAAGAAAGCAGAGAACGAAGCACGGAGGGCGCTAGAAGCAGAGAAGGCAAAGGTGGAAGCGGAGAAGACGCTACTTACCGCCTTGGACGCTCACGCTGCAGAAATCGCTCGGTACAAGGAAGAACTACAGCGTCTCCAAGCTATACAAGTACAGTTGTTTGATCATCATGTGTTAAGATACGCATCCACATATTTGCAGTGTGTGTATATATACTGTATATATCTATGCATGTGTATAAGCATATTCATGTGTGCACATGTGTGTGTATTCTGGTTTCTTGGCAGTCGCCTGCTCAGCCCGAGGCTGCACCCGCGTTGTCGTTGAATCGTTCTCGCTCGTCCTCGGCCACCTCCTCGAGCTCTTCCCTCAGGCCTCCTTCTTCCCCCGCTGTCAGGACCGCCCACCGCCATTGCTTCTCCCTCCAGTCAGTTTGTGCCGTCGCGACCATGGATGAAGTGGAAAGGCATGAAGTGCAAAACATGCGATACGCCTCTAAAGGACCACTGACAGTGTAGTTTCAAGCTACAGCCTGGTTGCCCGGGCCAGTATGTGCAAATACATAAGTTACATCCCATGTCCCTCTCGATATACTAATAATATGCAGTTCCAATCGACTGTTACACTCTTTTTAATCCAACGCCAGTTGTGAGAATTCTTTTCATTATTAATACAATATCTTATTAGAAAATGCTGTGCCAGGCTTTAAAGAGAGAAAATTCGTGACGGACGGTTCCGGTTTCAAATTAAAAGAATTTCATTACATATATTAATAAAGTTATTTCAGTAAACTATCAATGATTACTTAGCCTGCCTCAACCAACAAACCAACTCTGACATCTGAGCTCTCTTTCTCTCTCTCTCTCTGTACCTACCTGGCCATCGTTCTTTCACGTGCAAAGTGGCTAGCAAGGACACTTGTCATTGAGGTCCCGTAACCCTGCACTATCCGAGCCAATAACAAAATTTGAACTTACGCAAGCACTGTTTTAATACATTAATAATAGTAGATGATATATTAATTAATACTTGCCACGGTATATAATGGCATTACTCTGTGTTCCGGTCTGTCAGTTATCGTTTGGCTTGGAGAGTACGGAATCACATCTACGTTAGGTATTCCTCATTCTACAAGTCGTTAGATAGTTATTATATTATTAAATATTGAGTTACTGTAACAATGAAGTAGCTAATACTAGAAAAACATAGTTTACGGGGTTGGAAATTTTCGTTACTAAGAAATTTTGGAATATTTTTGGACTTGCCAAAAAATCCCTAGATTCGAAGTTGATGCAACATGATTTATTTATGGACAACTTGAAAATTTATTGATGGTTTTTGGATGTTTTGGATGGATTCATACATGGAATATGCATTTCTTGTGTTGCTTTTGGGTTTTCGTGTGTTTTCTCGGATGGGCAAGGGTTGCACGATATGAGACACACACATCACATGGCGGGATGAGCGAAGGAAAATCAAGAGGTGGTGGGGGATAAGAGGGAAAAGGATGAGGAGAACCAGGAAGCACCAAGTAGCAAGCGGGCAAGGCTGGGAGGGCCTCAAGCAGACCCCGGTGGTTCGAGGGTCGGTAAGAGAGGAGGAGTCTCAGGGAGACGTCGATGAGAAGTCGTTGTGGGGGGGTGAAGAATATAAAATAGACAATACTGTCTATGCTATACGGGATCGGTTGAGAGAGAATGCAGAGGTGGCTGCAACGAATGCTGCACGCAGCACGAGGGCGGTCAGGATATGGACCCAACATCATGAACGGCACGTGGAGGTTTGGAAGGGCTTTGAGACACTTTGCAAAATAAGGAACCGCAGGGTAAGGGAATGAAGAGAAGAAATGAAGGAAGAAGGCAAGGAGATTGCCCAAAATAAAGCTTCTGGGAGGAAGCTTATAAGGAGGAAGAGGGGAAACCAGACGAGGAACTATGACAGGAAAAGGAGTGCAAATCCCGCGACGTATATATGTGGAAGTGAGGGCCGCTTGGAAGTTGTGCAAGGCTGGGGTACAGAGGTCTAAACAAGCAAGGGACAATGGTGAGACAGAACAGAGAATTGGGGAGTTGAATGAGGAGGAAGGGAACCTCCTGGCGGTCTATGAGCAACTGGATAGATTGGCGAGACAGAGGCGTCGTCAGTTTTTGAAAAAACGATATGAGGGGTTATGTGCACTTCAATGCTTGGGGTCGGACCTCGATGAAAAGGCGGAAGTCGGGGAACGCACCGAGTCTCGGAGGGGAAGAAGTGGTATTTTGTCATAAGACGGGATAGAGGGAACGAGGTACTAATGGTTGCATACTATGTTAGGTATGCAAAAGGGAGAAAAGGAAGAAAAGGTGGTTTTGGAGGAGGAGGAAGAAGAAACTGGGGAAACCAGCGAAGAGACTGAAGAGCAGTGCACCACATATTGGGATGAGTTCATACCTCGGTTCCGTAGACATGAATCGGAATACTTTTTGATGAAAGAATTGGTTAAGACGGGCAAATGTACGGACGCTCATTGGCGGAAGGTGAAGGAGGATTATGAGGCGATAATGGGAATTGCGCATGCGTTGCAAAGGAACTGGGACGAGGCGATGGCAGCGGAGGAAGACAGGAAGGCGGAGAGAAGAAACAAGAGAAGGAGAAGGCAGGGGGATAGTCAAACCCAAAAGACGATACCTTCTACCTCTACGTTAGGGCATACATCAACGGATGAGCAAACAAGAGATGAGGATGGAGCTGACGGAGGAGGAGAAGAAGCTGGGACAAAGGCGAGGGGTGGAATATAAAATAGACGAAGGAGCTCAACGATTTATAGACGATATGGGGGATAGTCGGAGCGAACGTTTGGGGGCGATTATGGAAACGGATCGGGTGACAAAGGATAAGAGATGGATGGCAATCAGGGCCATGTGGGAATTACAGTGGCGATGGTATGGGACGAGGAAGGAAGAAATATGGCCGATCGCCAAATCGGAGGAGGGGAGATACCGATATATTTTTATGGCACTGTTGACGAGAGTGGGGGAGAAATGGGTGGCAGAGAGGATACGCACGGCGTGGGCTTGTACTACGGGCAAGGTGGCACGTGCTAAGAAATGGTTGGAGGTCCTTAGAGATCGGGGGGAGGACAGTTGGACAATGTTCGTCGAGACATTGAGGGTGAGAAGTATAGTAGAAAGGGTGGAGTATCAGCCACCGAAGGAAGACTGGGTTTGTGAGGAGACGCAGGAGTGGATTCGACAATTGCAGGAGGAGGTTAGGCAATAGGGGAATTCGAATAAATCGGAGAAGGTGGCGGCGAGCCATACACAGATGTAAGAGATGGCTGTGGATGAAGAAGTGTAGCAAAGGGCGCGTTTGGGGAAATTGGAGAAGGAGAAAAGGGAAGGGATGGAGAGAAAAGAGTTGGAAGCGGAGCTGGAGGTAGAAAACGACCTCCGGGGGGATAAGGATAAGGACCAGGGAAGTCAATGATCGGAATTGGCTCAGGAATGGGAGAAGGGGAGAGAACGAGCACAACAGCTCCAGAAAGTTGTGGAAACGGCAAAATGGGAGATCACTTAGAAGAGATGGGAAAATCGGACAAGCACGATGCCGAAGGACATGAGAGAACCTTGCTGGGCTCATTACAAGGAAACGGAGGAGGCAGGGGGTCAATATGCCACATACTGGATATGGAACGAAATTTGGGAGACTTGATTCAGAGTCTTAGCCAATCTGGGAGAGTAGTGCTATCAGGCACGATGGCAGAAGCAAAGGAATGGGAAGAACGGTGGCGTCAGGAGAATATGAATCAATGGGAACAGTTTGTGGGTCATTTAAAGCAACGATGGACGAGGGAACAGACAATAGGATGGATAACAGACAACGAGTGGAGATCGGAAGCAGCGAAGGATTGGATCATAACATTGGAAAAAGAGGAAATAAGACGCCTCCAGGCGTTGGCAGTGGACATGGAAGAATCAACCGACGAGGAAGAAAGCAGGGATTGGATGATGGATATAGACGAGGATATCTTGGAACAGTGCAGTATGTAGTGGTAGGAGGATAAGGAAAAACAAACAATTCAAGACAAACAAAAAGGGGAATGGAACATGATGGACATGGAGATATAACAGGGTTTAAAGGAGGAAGACATATTTCGGGGAAGGAGAGGAACACATGAGAATTGGCCTTAGTATTATCATTATTTTTATTCTACGTTAGTGTGTCGAACAGCGCATCGGGCGGAGTGCCATCGCCAGTGTCGACGCTGGTGTTCACGCCGTCTAAGCCTACGGAGGTTTCACCAATGAAGATGGAGAGGAAGAAAAGGAGGAAGAAGGGGCGGCACCTCTAACATACGAGCGGAACCCTCCGATGATGTCGGTCGAGTTCCTGGAACTATTACAGAAGAACCCATCCATTATTTCGATATACACGCAGCTATCTCGGGAAGCGCTCAAAATATGGACAACGTCGGAAAGGGATGGAGGTCTGGCGGACGACCTCAACCATTGGAATGAGTGGATATTCCCGGTGGGAAAAATTAACTGGGACCGGGGATTGCGACGGGAGTGATGGCGATGATGGCAGAAACTTTAGCGATGTGGGTCGGGTAGTTCAGAGGAAAAGTGCCTCCGAAGAACATGGCGGCATACACCATCAAGCCTATACTTGAGTACGGGTACGACATCACTATGTGCGATATCGAGATGTTGGCTGACGTCATCAATCGGCTGGTAGCGGCGATACGCTTACAACATCGCGGGGTTACGGAATCCATCAAGGCGTGTAACGATTGCCGGATGCAAAACCCGATCGACGAATTGGCGGATTGGCTGGAAGGGATAGATCGGGAATGAGCGAATCGAGTGCGAATGGAGGCCATTGTTTTCACGGAGGTTATGCCGCAGTATGGGGCAGGAATGGATACCATTGCGAAACACAAGGAATCGAACTCGGCACTGTTTAAGTTGATGAAGAACGCGTTCGAAGCGGCTGAAGGCGTGGATGATGACGAGAAGGAGAGATACAGGAAAGAATTGCGCAAATGTGCGTACCATTTGTCCGTGGTAAGGGGATGTGTGGAAGGATAAGTGGCTTGGCACTACCAGGACATTAGTCTCAGTGTACATGATACTTGATATTTGCATGTAAAGTGACTCCCTATATCATGTTTTACACAGTTCGCGTGTACTTGCGATAAAAAACATGAGTATATCATGTTAAAAAAAAAAAAAAAAAAAAAAAAAAAAAAAAAAAAAAAAACATAATTTGCTCATGCACTACATGTTAAACTCATGTTTTTTTAATATGTATATCATGCTTTATGTAATAAATCACTGCGATTTCGGTCGGTATTATTAAGATTTACATAAGGATATCATGTACTACATGATTCAAACGTGTTATGCATGGTTTCCTGTTGCATGCAATACATGACTAAATCATGTATTGCATGATTTATCTTTGCAACAGGAAGTCAGGGATTACATGCTTACGTCATGTAATACACGCTTTCCTGTTCAAAAGATAATCATGTAATACATGATTTATTGACGTATTGCATGATGTCTTCACCGTTCACATACCCGTACCCCCGGCCCGTTCCGGTACCTTAAATTTCCAAGTCATATCCGGACCCCAGCTTTTTACTTATATTTCAGAACCAGAGTTTATTACTTATACAATACTACTACTACTACTACTACTAATAATAATAATAATAATAATAATAATAATAATAATAATACTAAATCTGAGGCGTACTGATGCAGCTAATGGCATATCCTCAACGGACATAAGCCTCCAATACCCTTGTTCGAGGTCCTCCACCCCCCCGTGTCAGTCTCTCGCCTGATGATCGGGGCCACCGATGGAGCTCCTGAGGGCAAGACTGCACTAAGCCGAGGTTATTCCGCAGTCCCAGCAACCTCTTGCAAGACGTCACCGAATGTGCAAGTGCATACACCAAGCGCGGTTGCTAGAGCTGCCTCGAAACCCCGCCCATAACAATCTGGTGTCTGCTGGGTCCTGGGCTATCAACCAGCATATGCGGAGTTTAAGATCTTTTACGCGCGCAACGACCCTCCTCCCCAGCATCTACCACCAAAGGGTTATGAGTTGGCGTCACAGTTTAACGCCTTGAGGCCATTGGGCTGGAACTCTGTTTAGCAAGTGTGACTAGGTTTTTTCATCGGGATTTCCCTCAAATATGTCACAGTCAACACTCCAAGGCAGATTTACTATATCTGAGGCGTACTGATGCAGCTAATGGCATATCCTCAACGGACATAAGCCTCCAATACCCTTGTTCGAGGTCCTCCACCCCCCCGTGTCAGTCTATCGCCTGATGATCGGGGCCACCGATGGAGCTCCTGAGGGCAAGACTGCACTAAGCCGAGGTTATTCCGCAGTCCCAGCAACCTCTTGCAAGACGTCACCGAATGTGCAAGTGCATACACCAAGCGCGGTTGCTAGAGCTGCCTCGAAACCCCACCCATAACAATCTGGTGTCTGCTAGGTCCTGGGCTATCAACCAGCATATGCGGAGTTTAAGATCTTTTACGCGCGCAACGACCCTCCTCCCCAGCATCTACCACCAAAGGGTTATGAGTTGGCGTCATAGTTTAACGCCTTGAGGCCATTGGGCTGAATAATAATAATAATAATAATAATAATAATAATAATAATAATAATAATAATAATAATAATAATAATAATAATAGTGCTTCTCTGTCAATGGCTGATGCATTTCTGCACATGCGCCTCCATCGTCTCACCCGTGAGGGGAGTACGAAGAATTGACGATAAGCTCTAATGACACCCCCGCAAGGGCAGTTCCAACACTTCCAGACGGGCCGGTATGTTCAATGAAAATACTGGTCCAGAAATAGACCGGTATGTTCAATGAAAATACTGGTGGCACCGACGGGAATCGAACTGGCGACAGGGCCCAGATGGTAGAACTTGACCACTGGGCTATCACGGTGTCCAAATAATAATAATAATAATAGTAATAGTATTATAATAATAATAATAATAAATGATATGAAAAATAATAATCATAATAACAATAATAATAATAATAATAATAATAATAATAATAATAATAATAATAATAATAATGGTAATAAGAATGATAATCAATAAGAACAATAATAATAATGTTAATAATAATAATAATAATAATAATAATAATAATAATAATAATAATGTATTTGCAATAAGAATTATTTATAATTAAGAATAATAAATATTTATAATAATAATAATAATAATAATAATGATAATATAATAATAATAATAATAATAATAATAATAATAATAATAATAAATGATTTTAATAATAATAACAATAATAATAATGAATAACAACAACAATAATAATAATAATGATAATAAGAATGATAATAACAATCATAATAAGAACAATAATAATAATAATAATAATAATAATAATAATAATAATAATAATAATAATAATAATAATAACAATAATAATAATGAATAACAACAACAATAATAATAATAATGATAATAAGAATGATAATAAGAATCATAATAAGAACAATAATAATAATAATAATAATAATAATAATAATAATAATAATAATAATAATAATAATAATAATAATAATAATAATAATAACAATAATAATAATCATGTATTTGCAATAAGAATAATTTATAATTAAGAATAATAAATATTTATAATAATAATAATAATAATAATAATAATAATAATAATAATAATAATAATAATAATAATAATAATAATAATAATAATAATAATAGGCTTCCTCAGACTATAGCATCAGATCCAGATCCTGGACATGTGCCTCCATTGGGTCACCGGGGTCAGCCGATCCCAACGCATTGTCAGAACACCAAACAGACATAGCAGCAACAGCAACAGCAGGGGCAGATGGGGGCTGTGAAGTGCATGAAGAGCTAGATGCGAGGGTGTTAGCTGAAGAGAAGAACTCGGAGACACTACGCTGCGCTCCCGAACCCCTCTCTCTAGCCAGGACGTCCACACTGCGCGGACGGCCGCGCCGCGCAACATCAACGTCACTTGGGGGAGAGGGTGGGACAGAAGCTGATGGAACCTCAGTGAGGTCAATCACCTCCTGGCCCCCATCCTCCACCCCAAGCTCCTCCCTTTTACCCTCCCTAGCAGACCAACACTCAGACACATATGATCCAAACAACACATCCAACTTTGGAGGGGGACGCAACGCTGTAACCCCTAACAACGCAGCAAGCCTAAAGTTACTGCGGAAGCGCGACTTCCCCTGAAAAAACTTACAAAACAATCGTGATTGATCCACAGGCGACATATCATCCCAACCCTGCCGCACAGAGCCCTCCCGCTCCCGCCCAAGCAACACATCCTCCACCACAACCTCACCGCCTACGACCTCACCACGCTCCTCACTCCCTCCATCCCCCTCAGCACCCCCCACAGCCATGCCACCGAGCCTCTGCATACTCAGCAACAGCTGCTTACGTCTCCCCTCATGCATGGGGCAAACCCATAAGAAGTGCGCAAGGGACTCATTGACATCATCATGACAACAGAAGCAGCGAGGGGACATGCCACTGACCAACTTGCTGCGGTACAACCGAAGGCGGTTGTTGCAGCTGAGCAACCTTCTCCGAAGCAGATTATAATGCGCATCATCAAGGGCTACCCATCTTGGGAACTCCTTAGTTCCAAAGACTTGTCTTAGGATGACTCGCAGGCCATCAGTAAGATCGCTGCCTGCCTCTCGCTTGTCCCACATCAGTTGCTGCACCATCTTGACGTCCTGCTGAAGGGCCCACTTGTCCACAGTCGAACTCCAACCCTCGAGGTCCTTCTCTGAGCTATTTAGGAGCTCCTGAAGCCCTTGTTGTAGATCCATTGAGACCCTGATAGCGCCTTCGGCCTCCGCAGTCCAGTCGGATTTGACTTGAGATGCGATGACAGGAAATCGCTTCTCCGGTAGAACACGCAGCCGTCCATAGAACTTCAGTTGCGCCGCCCGCCGCAAACGCTCCGCACTCAAAGAGCGCGCCAGAAAGAGTGTAATCCACTTGCTTGTCTTAGGGCTGATGCCGAGAATCATCCTCATGGGGCGCAGCATTGCTGCCTCCAGCTTGGTGAGCTGCGATACGGGGGCACGCCAGACATCGAAGGCGTACTTCAGCTTGGCCCCCACAAGTTGATTCCAGCACATGAGACGATACCTAGCTTGTATCTCACCTGCACACCACAAAGAGTACCAACCTGCGGTGGCGACTTCAGTGACACGCGTAGCCCGCAGGGCCTGCTCCTTCCACTTCAGGTCGTCGGTGATAACCACTCCCAGGTACTTGTACTGACTGGTGACACAAAGCTTCTGGCCGCGAAACCACACCACGGGCTCACCTCGCTCCCTGATACTTGGTCGTTTCGCCTTGCTCGACGTGTAAATGGGCATGATTTCCGTCTTGCCGGGCTTCAAGTTGACTTCCAGCCGGTAATCTTCCGCGAACTTGGCCACAACATTGACCATCTTCTGGAGCTCGGTGCGACTGTGAGCGATGAGGGCCACGTCGTCCGCGTATAGAAGTGCCTTGATGTCGTTCAGCCGCTTCACATCCGTGATCTTGAGGGCACTCGCCAGCCGATCACACAGCTCATCCATAAAGACGTTGAAGAGTGTGGGAGAGAGAGGGGACCCCTGTTGGACGCCTACACCCTCCAGTACTTCGGGGGTGAGTGCTCCATCAACTAGCACTTGCGACGAAGTCTGCTCGTAGCACCTGTGTAGCGTGCGCCAGAACTTGCCCCTTACACCCAGCTTCCAGAGCCTCTCAAATAGGCCATCTCTCCAAACAGACGGGAAAGCCTTGCGTAGATCGACGAACAGGACATACGACTCCCGCTTCTGCTGCTGACGCCCCTTCAACCTCTGCCAAAGGGTAAAGACCTGATCCGTAGTGCGACGCCCCGGGCGGAAGCCTCCCTGCTCTGGACGTAGCTTATCCGGGCCATCCACGAAGAGCGTTAGACGAGTAGCTAATAAGGACAGATACAGCTTACCAAGGCAACTAATAATCGAGATATCCCTCCAGTTGTCAGGATCCGTAGGATCCCCACCCTTGGGGATATTGACGATGATTCCCTTGCCCCAAGCTTTTGGAGTCCTCTCGGCTTCTCGAATCCAGTTGAAGTACTGCGTTAAGTAGCCATTGATGTAGGCGCCGCCATACTTGAGCATCTCGTTCTTCACTTTGTCCTCGCCACAAGCTTTGTGGTTATTCAGGGCACGTTGCCTTGCAAGGACCTCCTCTTGCGTGAACGGCTTGTCCAGCTCTTCGCAAGTGTCTTCACCTACTTCGTGCTCCTTCATAGCCCGGGCCACCTCATCTCTGAAGCGATCGTTCCAGTGGAACTGCCGCTTAGCTTCGGCTTCCTCCCACTCCAGCGAGCCTGCTTCTGCACAGCACTCCACCACAACAGCCGCACTTGCCGGATTTTCCCGTGGCTTCACCGAATTTTTCCGAAATTCCTCCCACCGCGCGACCTTTTCCGGCAGCGTACACGCCAGTGAGCCATCCTCCCTTTGCACCGGCGCGGAGACCTTCGTTCTGCGTGCCCCGCCAAGCCGCTTCGCGAGTAGCCAAAAGCGCTTTGAGGATTGCTCGCGTTGACATTTGACCGCTTCTTCCTGCACTTGCTTGAAGGAGGCGGACTTCTTGGCCCGAGTTGCCTTCCGAATTGCTTGCGGAGCCGTAGCCAATTCAGACGGGCTTCCGCATTCGATTCATCCCTCCTGTATGCTGCGTAGGCCTCCCGGCGCTGCTGAATGAGCTCCTTTAGCTCCCCGTCGAACCAATTGTTGGTGAAACGGGGTCGTATACATCTGGAGCCAAGGACCCGGTGCGCCGCCATTCGGAAGGACTGCGCCACTCGCTCGGTGACGTCATCTACCACCCGTTGGCTGTCGGCACCACCCGATAGGTCAAGCTCAGGCAGCTGATGCACTCCAAGCTTCTGTAGGCAATGCTGGAATACGTCATCGAACTTGTCGCGTAGATAATCCAGCGCTTGCTTCGCAGCGTGATCATTACCCGAGACACCAGCACCAATAAGCTTATCAACACGAAAGGACCTGTAAGGTTTCGCAGCCCGCTTTGGCCGGCGCTGGCCGCTCCACGTCAGTTCGGCCCATACTGCCTTGTGGTCCGTATCAAGATCATCTTCGCATACTCCGAACTTTGCTCCAGATGCCAAGCCAGGCGACGCGCAGATGTAATCAAGGAGGTGCTTGCCTGTGCCCATGCCGCGCTGCTCACGCCGGGACCACCAGTAGGACCCTTCCACTGGGCACGAGAAGCCGCTCAGATTTCGCAGGCCCGAAGCGACGAGGACAGCCGCGAGTCTCTTGCCGTTCTCCGAACGTACCGGTGCTCCCTTATCATCGACCTCCCCGTGCTGACCGACGATGGCCTCCTCTTTTCGGCTGCATGCCGGCCCGAGCTTTGCGTTGGCATCCGCCACCGTGACCACAAGACCTTTGGCTCCAAAAAAAGCTATAGCTGCCTGCCAGGCCGCATACGCCTCTGACGACTCTTCTTCCTGCGTTTCCTGGGGAAAGTAGCCGTTGCCCACATAGATATCCTGAGCGCCGGTAACACCCGAGGCGATACGCAGCCAGACTTGCTGCCGGTGGTCGACGGGGGCTGACACCAGGTTGCAATACGGACCAAGGAAGTTAGCCACCGCGAATAGAACCCCACCCTTGCAGCGATTTTTCTCGCTGACCTCCGCAGGTTTTCCAAAAATCCGGAATCCATCCAGGCTGCATTTGGAAAGTTGCTTCTTGCCCATGCGGTGCTCCTGAGCCCCGATGACTAGCCAGCCCTCGTGCTTGTAGAATGATGCCCATTCCGCCGTGCCTACGTTGTCGTATCCCGTTTTACCCTGCCAGTTGTGACTCGCGACGAGTAGCTTGAAGCCGGTATCGAACTGCTTGGAGCGGTGCTTCTTGGCTCGTTTCCGGACCCGACGGCCGCGCTTGGCTTCCGCCCTCGTGCTGCCCCCCTCTGCAGGTGCTTGCGCAGGTTGGTCCCCACTGCACTGGCCGCCGAATGCAGGGGCACCACATGCACATCACACTCAGACACACACTTAGGTGCATCGGCAGCCAATTCCGAAGACACCACCTGCACATCATCGACACATTCTTCATGCAGAGGCAAGACGCGATATCCCGTCGCAGCTTCCTCTTTCCGGACCGCCGCTTCCCCACGCAGATGGATGCGAATAAGCCTTCGGACACGTTCCCTGTCCCTGAATCTGCGCCCAAGGGCCACATTGACCCCTCTGCCGAAGAATTTGAGATGTTTGAGTTGCTGCAACGCCGTCTGCCTGCTGTCATCGTCCTCGTAGACCAGCTCCAGGTGACGAGACGTTCGCTGGCCTTGCCACTCCATTACCGGGACCACCAGACCAAGACCGCTCATTTTGGAGGCGATCTCCTGTAGATTGGCGCGTTCTGAGAGCCCCCAGACAATCAGATTACGCCCGTCCTTGTCGTACCGATCTACCCGCCGGTACCATCGAGGCGGCGGTGCCATCTGCCATATAGCGCCGCTCGCCTTATGTTGAAGCGCCGACCCATGTGCCAGGTTTGGGGAGGAAGGATGAGGCGCAGCTAAGATAGCCTCTCCACGTGGTTCAGGAATTCCGTCATATACGCGAGCCCTCATCC
>WBZZ01006690.1:47500-72500 GCA_019918135.1 Paulinella micropora | reverse complement strand
GACCTGCGGCAACTGCAGGCCGAGCGTCCGAACCCACTGGGCTGGAGAGTGGGGCCGGCGGGACTCGGCATGGGGCTGGCTCGCCTCGGACGTGGAGCTGGTCGCCAGGCGCTTGCTGACGCTCAACCTGACCCGCCTCGAGCAACTGTTCACGGCCCGTCCGGGCCAGGCGCTTGCGCTGGCCTCCTGGGGGATGGGTGCGGTGCTGGAAAAAAGCGGCCAACAGAACTGGTTCGCGGTCGTGTGCGGCCTGGAGCTCTCGCCCCCCTCCTCGGCGGCGGGGTTGCCCGCGTGGCGCTACTGCTGTCACAACTACAGCAACGTCAACGTGTCCACGCTCGCTGCGACCCACACGGTGGAGTGCTTGGACGTACCGCTCAGGCTGTTTCTGAGCGGCAGCAGCGACCCCTTCGCAGGGCCCGAACCCTGCGAAGCCGCGCGTTCGGCCATCGTGCTGTGCAGCAACGCGCACGCTCCGCAGCCCTGGCTGGTGAACTCCGTGCCCGACGCCTCGGCCGCCGGCAGGCTCTGCAGCGTGTACTGCCGCTGGCCGTGCCGCGGAGAGCTGCCGAGCTACGCGCGCTGCGCCGGCGCCAACGAAGAGGCTTGGATGGAGCCGCGCACAGCGTGCCCGGACAGCGGCATGCTGCGACTGCGTTCCTGCGACCGGAGCCTGCACGACACGCGCTATTCCCCCTGCAGGCCCTACGAGCTAGCGCTGGCCAGGGCCGCGGGCTCGTGCGCGGCCTGCACCAGAACAGAGTTTTGTGCGGCTGGACAACTGGGCTGCCAGTTTGACTGCTGCCGCTGCTTGCTGAACGAGGGGGGCGCCGCGGGCTGCTGCCCGCGGCACAGTTTCTGCCACGGCCGGGGCCAGCTGTGCGAGCGCGGGCGCTGGCCGCCCGCGCTCGCGGGCGGCGCCGAACAGAGCTGGCTGGCGGAACGGCCGTACGCCGTGTGCCTGTGCGACGAGGGTTTCATGGGCGAGCGCTGCGAGGAGCAGGTGCCCCCCGACACTGTCGGCCCGCACACGCGCGCTCAGCGCCAACGCGCCCTGGAGCCTGCCGTCCCGCAGCCCCAGCCGCACACCCTCGCGCTCACACTCACGCTCAACTACCCCAAGCCGCTCACCTACCATCTCGATCTCGCCAACGCTCGCCTAGGCTAGTGCCGTCGACCTCCCCCCTCGGCCCCCTCCGGCTCTTCCAGGACATTAACTCTGGACTGTGTATGTGCACGCAGACTAGCACCTGGGAGTTCTGTCCTACAAACCAAACTGGTTTCCGACGCTGCGCAGCTGGGTGGATCGGTGATGGCCGTGTTTTACGTTACGCGGACTAAAATTCAGCGCACAAACCTACGCGGCTAATCGGTCGGTATCCGGGAGAGTACAGTGACTCTGCCCATGGAGGCTGGCTTCTCTGCGTTAATGTGGGGCTTCTCCTCCTATTCTGCTTTATGGGAGCTCAGTGGATCTATTTTAATCCAAAAATATACTTGCACCTACAAATTTGTATTGTCATGGTTGGTCTCCGATAAGCTTTACGTTTGGCATATTAAAAGCTCCTGGTTTCTAGGCGATGCCGTTATGTCGGGGTGGCAGGATCGGACACCAAGTTGCGCTAATTTCCAGTTGCTACAGGAAAGCCAGCTCAACAGTCCCAGTAGCTCGAGCAGCGCATCGCGCACACCCTTGCCTCTGCCCTCGCCCACGCCTCTGGCATACGAGACGCGCTACGGGCCCGTCTACCTGGTGGTCTCGGTTTTCCTCACCAACTTGCAACAGGACCAAGAAGAGTTGTGGTGGCTCCGGGCGCAGGGGCGGGGGACCACTACGCTCAAGGTACTTCAGACCACCGCCGGCTTGGACCCACGTGCCACCTCCGCCGGCCTGAATGACCTGTCCATGCTGGCTACCCTGGAGCCGCACGCAGATCGCGTCCGCTACTCCGTCTCATTCTACAACGAGACCACGCCCCACCAGCAGAGCGTGCCCGTGGCCGGCAACCGCAGCGGCTGGCAGTTCGAATCCCACCCGCTCGGCCTGGAGCCCCCCGGCTCCGTGAAGTGGTTTACGTTGCGCCGGGTGTCATTCCCGAAACCGCGCTGGGTGCAGCCCGGCTTCGCGGGGCCCCTGTACAATCTGGTGGCGCCGGACAATTTGCTGTGCGTGGCGGCCAGCGGCGCCAACTCTTACCTGAGCCTGCAGAGCTGCGGCGAAGACGGGACGGAGCTGTACGTGCTGACGCGGTACGCCAGCGCCACCCCAACCCGGACGCCCAGCCCAAGCCAGACGCCCACGCGCACCGCCACGCGCACTTGCACGCCTACTCAATGACCCGACGTGGACGAGTGTATGCTCCGCACGCATAAATGTAGTGTAGCTGCAATCTGCACCAACACGTACGACAGTTACACTTGCGCGTGCAAACCCTGCTACAAAGGAGACGGCCGCCTGTGCGGTCACATCAATGAGTGTATAGAAAAAGACAAAAACGGGCGGAGCGCTTGCTATGATCCGACACGCCAATTCGATCCAAGCAAGGTTTGCAGTGACGCTGTTGGCGGCTTTCAATGCTTTGAGTGGCTCAGGATGCGGACAGAGCGAGGCCGGGACTGCGTTTTCACTTATTCAAACCGTCCCGCCTTCTACCATGCCAGCTCCAAGTGTGGCATTTCCGACGGATGCGCCTATGCATACAGGCAAGCCGCCGATGGCTCGTTTCTCCTCAAGGTTGGGGACCTGTACCTGTACAGTGACTTTAGCGACACTAATCCTTATGAATGGGTGTTTGCCGCTACGGACACAAATACCTGGAAGGATGGAGCGGCATTCGATGACAAGTTCAAATTTACGCTGGAATTATACGGTTCCTTGGCCTCTGGTGATTTCAACCAGAGGTATCTCATAAAATTCAAGAAAAATCAGGATCGCTGTCTGACATGGAATAGACTCAATCTTGATGACTGGCAATCGGGTCTGTTTGTTCGACCATGCGGTAACTGTCCGCACATGCAAGCAGGTGCCAGCACCTACACGGATACCGTGGGCTGTCTCTTCTATTTTACCAACGACATTAACCCGTAGCTTTGCGGGGGGCCTGCCCCCCGCGCACCAGGACTCGCGCCACTTGCTTTGAGCGATAGATGTGTACAAGTTACAAACTTTAATTAAACAAGCATGAAAATGACTAGGAATAAGGGTTGGGCCTTCATTGACCCTGCCGCGCGCGGCATGAGCGCCTGTTGCAAGCAGGGACTTGGGCACTTTTTGAAATTCAAGCTGCGCTTGACCCCCGACGAGCATCGAAGTGGTGTACACCAATTCCGTAACTAGACCTAGGATATAGAAGACACACTCTGTTAGTCGCGGCCGGTGCTAGGGGGGGGGGGGGGGGGGGGGAGAGCGCGGTGTGTCTCTCCCGCCCCCCCCCCCCCAAAATCTTTCAAGGTGGCTCGCGGGCAGAATAAGGCTAGATCCCGGTTGGTTCTTCTGTGCCGAGAAGCAGGCAGAAACACAATCTCTCTGCTCCCAATAGAAGCAAAAAAGACAAGGAAATGCTCTGGGCGGGGGGTTGCACAGACTAGGTGCCCTGCCGAGCCACCAGGCATTACGCGCTGGCAATTGTGCAATGTTGTCTTGAGGTGACGCGCTTCGAGTTTAGGCTATGGCCAGGAGGGTATTGCGTGTGGATAACGGCCGACGACACTGCGCTCCTAGGCGGAAAGCTAAGCGGGCGGGTAGGTTACGTGCACATTGTGGATGGGGCTGACTTTGCAGGCTCCGGAGAGAACGGCGAGCTCTGGTACGAGAGCCGCGCCGAGCCGAGGCGCGTGTCATTGGGGGGCGGCCCGACCATCGTCCAAGGCTTATTCTTGGAGTTGCAGCGCCTGGCCGGAGACGATTTGCGCCTAGTATGGTTCCGGCGCGGACAGGTTCCACGGCCACCCGATTTTGGGTTGGACCTAGGCCTCCGGCAGTTTCTAAACTCGCAGCCGCTGCCACTGCTAGGGCGCGGAGCCGGGGGTAAAGTGTTCGACGTCGCGGAACAGGGCCAGGTACTCAAGGAGGCGTGGCACCAACTGTGCTTTGCAACTTCCAAATTTGCTCGCACCGGGCGCGGCGTGGTGGGCTTGCTGCGGTACGGGTTCCTGCGAGCCCGCCGGACCGTCCCCAGCTTGATGCCTGAGCCGGTCGACAAAAAGTATAAGGAACTCTGGCAACGGCGCACAGATTCGTTGCTTATATTACAGACTCTATGGCCCAGGGCGCAGGGCGACACACTGCACAAGCTCTGCCAGACCCCCGCCCTAGCGCGCCTGCTACGGGTTCTCGTACTACTAGAATGCAGTGTGTCCGCGATGCACGCGGCTGGTTACACGCACGGGGATATCCATGCCCATAATATTTTAGTACAAGCGGACACCGTGACCCTTATTGATTATGACCAGGCCAGGCCCGCCTGTGCCGACAGTACCTTTCGAGATTACCTAGCGCTAGCAAGCCTGACGTTCAGGACCGGACTGCAGCAGGTGTTGCAAAACGTTTATCCACAAGGTGGTGTACGCGATAGGCTGGCCGCAGCCAACCTGCCGGCTTTACCGAGGCTGCGACACTATGCACACGTCGGGCGTTGGGAAGCACTGTCCGACCTCCAGGAACTACTGTTCCCCAGTCAACACCTGCATATGCTCGGAATTGATCCAAACACAGCCGCCTACGAGACGGAATACCTCCTTCCTCCGCACGTGGTCCTTGAGCTGCTAGCGAAAACGACGGACCCGCGCGGATTCAGCGCCGTGTTAGCGCAGGCCGCCCCCGCTTGTGCCAGGCTACGTCTGCCACCCTCGTACAGTCAGCAAGAGTTGGGCTTATATTAATAGCAAGATGAAGCACAAAGACAAACAGCAACAAGAGTACAAAATTCTTCATTAAAAACTTGACATTGTCCAGGCCGCTTGCGCTGCCTAAAAGGAAAACGAGGGGGCGGGGAACGGGGAGCTCCCCCCCCCCCCCCCGGGGGGGGGGGGCTGCGGGGGGGGGGGGGGGGGACATGCTCTCCCCCGGAATGTCTGGTATAGTAACTACCCCCGGGATATCACGTGTGGGTAGTAAGAAGGACCGGCCCTTGTCGGTGAGCCCAGCAAGGGAGAGTGACGGAGTGTCGACCGTGGACTAGATGAGCCAAGAAGCCGAGCCCGAATTTCCTGAAGAAGAACTTAAGACATTGGCCTTCGAAGCTGGATGACGGATTGGAGCGAGAACAAAAAGAGTGGCTGAAAAAGCTGGCAGTTTCGGGTGTCCATGCCGGGGTTGAGCTGACTTGGAAAGGCCACTGTTTCAAAGATCTCCAATTTACAAATAAGGCCAATAATGTGCCTGTTCTTGCGCAGTGGATGGCTTTCATGCCAGCCAAGTCCTTTGCTGGAGCGGGAGCGTCAACTGCCACGACCCGCGTGTTCCTAAATCTCAAGGGATGGTTGGCGGGCGAGAGTGAGTGGGGCAGAATCTTGATGGCCGTGCAAATTCTGCTTCTAAACTTAAGGAGCAAGCTGTACCGCCTTAAAGGCGAAAAGACGTCTGTAATCGCAAACTTGTTCCCCCGCCTGGTTTTTGACGCTGGCGGCGGTTGAGGAAGAGCTGGGCTTTCAGCACAAAGCCGCAAGATATCTGGTGGTAATACGCAAGCTGTCCAAGCTGCAATACAGTCTTTGGCCAAACGAACTATTGCAATTTCTCTCCAAGTGGCAGAAATATGAAGCGGTGCTACGCGCCCAAATACTCACAAAACCCGAAGAGCAAAATGAACTTAAAAGTGGAGCAATGGTGCCGGAATGAAGCTAACTTTACGTACCAAAAGCCACCGCCTGAAATAATAAAGCCACTGCTACGGTTCATACAAGGCAGAGACAATTGGAGAGAAGCGAGAAGCCGTGCTCGAAGAATTCGAAGGCGCCTTAGAGAATGTAGATAAGCGCCTGTGTGAGGTAGTTAATGAAAGCAAGTATTGGTGCCAGGCTGTCATTGACGCGCTCAGCAGGTTTGGCTCTACGGAAGATGATGGTAATGATTGGTTAACCAAGGAGTACCCGGTATGGTTCGCCGAAGAAAAAGCCTTGTATCCGGCAACTTATGCGCACATACTCGACGAAGAACTTCTGTTCAAAGCCAAGCAAATGCTAAGGAAAAATATATCACCTAAACAGCAGCAAGAAATGGACAAGTTGCTGAGGCTTTACGACAATATCTGGCAAGCCGATTTATGGACAAGTTCCTAGGCTCTGTTCCAGATGTGGCAAGCCGATTTATGAGCCCAAACCCTGACTGTAAAACCCGGCGTCTCCACTTTAACTCGTTAGCAGGATAGGCGCTTTTGCTCTTTCAGTGCATATAAAAAAAAATAAAAAAAAATAAATAAAAAAACACTTTACAGACTCTTACCATGGAAATGGCGCCCGCAGCAAACGAGGCGGCAAGCTCGCTGTCCCTGACCGCGCAAAAGCATGGCGTGGAAGCGGCACGCCTGCGCGCGTTGCAGCAAGCGACTCCCCGATGTGTACGTACTGGAGGCCAAACGGATCGAGCCGGGCTGGCAACGATTGGTTGTTGTTTGATCAAAAGCCTGTTAGCCCCGGACTGTGACTAAGGCAAACTGGCGCTGGGACTGCCCGACCTGCCCCGACGTCTTCTATAACTTATTCAAGTGTGACCATTCAGGCTAAGCGCACTGACGGGGACTCGGACGGGGCCGCACGCTGCGCCTGACCAGCTCCCAGCGACACCAGTCGTACCCGCCAAGGGCTGCACTCCAGGCCGCTCAAGCGGCCTGGGTTGTTCAACAAAGATCTTGATGGGCCCTGCGTCACCGCCAGCGGGCGCACACCCAACCCGCTGCTCCCGGCGTGCTTGCTTGTTCCCCTTTGTGCTTTCAAACTAATTTCGAGTGGGCCGACCCCCCCCCCCCCTTCCCCTCCCACCTCTCCCTCCCGTTCTTGCAGCAGGTTCGCAAGGTGGAAGGGGGGGGGGGGGGGAGCGCTCCCCTCTTTCCTTTGGGCTTGTGTGTAAAAAAAGAAAAACGTGCGCACGATAAAAGGCACAGATTTTTCACATAATGTCTGCTCAAGAACAGGTCTTGCCGTCCCGCCCACTGGATCTAGTGATGTGCACGTCGTTGCTAAAACTGATTTTTACTTATCTTTTGGGCTTACCCCGGCCAGCGACCAAGGTGGAGGCCCGCGCGCGGTGTTATCGACAGGCTTCCCAGCTATCGCGTGTCTGCCACACCTTCCGCGCAGCGCAGGTCGGGCTCGTGCCGCCCGCGTCCAGCCAAGATCGTATGCGCACAATGGCCTTTTTTACGCTCCTTGGCAGGCGCGACTGGTGTCAGTGGGAGCTGGTCAGGTGCAACGTGCGGCCAGGTCCGAGCCCCCGTCAGATGCTACAAGAGTTAAGGCCGACGAGTTGGTTTAAGCCAGCAGATTTACTAAACCTGGGCGGTGCGTCTGAGAACGTGCTAGTCCGGGCAGGCGCAGCCTGCGACCTGCTGGTTAGCTGGCGGGTGGATCTCCCCGAGCTACAGAGACTCCTGCTGCTAGTGCGCAGCGAGCAGGTTGCACAGAGCGCCAAGGAGGCGGGGCGGCAGCAGCGGCGCTGGCTAAGGCGCTTGCGTGTACAGGATCCTAACTCGCTGCTTCGAGCGGCCAAGCGCCAGCGCCGGCCGAAGGCCCAACACGAACTAGCCCAGCGTTACGCATCAGGCACCAGAGGTTTCGTCCAAGATCAGCGCCAGGCAGTATCTTGGAACAGGCAGGCAGCCATGCAAGGCCACGCCGAGTCACAGTTTCGTTTGGCAGGTTGCTGCCAGACAGAGCCAAGCTCAGCTTTGAATCCCAGCGAGGGCGGGGACGTGCGTGGAAGTGGCAGCAGTTTTTGTTGAAGGGGCAGCGTGGGGGTGGAGGGCCGCTCTGCTGGAAGCAGCCCTCGCAGGGGCGTCGTTCTGTTTTGTCGCAGTAGACGAAGCGACAGCCTGCTTTTTGTTTGTAGATGGAGAGGTCGACGACGGACTCGAGGGGCAGGTCTGGGTATTCCGAGAAGTGTAGCGGGAAGGCACGGGCGGCGGCCTGGACCAAGAGGCCGGCGTCTGCCCAGTGGAGAGCCGGCCCGCTCAAGATTAGGTGAAAGGACAGCTTGACGAATTGGACGAGTTTGCGCGAGTGCGATCCGTCTTCGAGGTGTTCGACTTGGAACTTGGACGCAGGGCCGTGCGACTGCAGGACGTGGCAGTTACAGGCCGCCCGCGCGGCTGCAGGTTCCAGCCGCTCGCGACGAGGCGCGAGATGACCAGGGAAGCCAGCACGGCCAGGAAGGCGCGCATGAATTGGCCGAACCGTGCGGGCGAGAGCTGTGGGGTCTGCTTGGAGTCGAGATCGACGACGAGCTTACAGAACGGCATGTGCAAGACTTCGACGAGAGGGGGGCCGGGGCAAGCCGGGCAAGCGAGGACGCGCAGCAAGGTGTTGAGCCTAGCGCGCTCGGAGGGCAGGATGTGCAGGCGGCCGCCGGACATGAGAGTGAAATTGGGCTCGAAGCGGTCTCGAAAGGCGCGGGCCGAACCCCGCGTGAGGATGGCGTGGAGTTCTGTTTGCAACAGGCCAATCCTAGAGGAGGGGGCAACGGGCACCCCAGAGGAGGCAGAGGAGGACGACATGGCGGCTGCCATGGTCACTGCTTGGGGGGGGGGGGGGGGGGGGGGAGGGGGCCTTGAGTTTTGGACCTGGTTTTTTTTTAAGGAGCGTTCTTTTCTCTTTTGTTTTGTCTTTTAAAGAGAGGGGGACAAAGGAAAAGGAAAAGAGAAAGAGGAGAGAGGGAGGGAGAAAAGAGAGGGGGGGGGGGAGTACCCCCCCTTCCCCCTCCCCTTGTCCCCCTCTTTCTCCCCTGGATTTGCCTTAAGACCGGGAGGGAGAGGGAGAGGGGAGAGGGAAAGGGGAGGAAGGAAGGGAGGGAGGGGAGGGGAGGGGGGGGGGGGGCGGGGGCGCCCCCCCTCCCTACTATCCGACTACCTCTTGGCGGGGACACACCCCCTCGCCTCTCTTCTCCAGCCCCGCGCTACCGCGGGGCTTGTGATACGGCCGAAAAATGCAATAGTCTGTGCATCAGAGGCAAGTGGTCTCATCTATTTCGGCCATATCCTACGACGCGGCTTGCTTTTTCCTACGTGTAGATTTTTGCTTGCACTCTCCCCCCCCCCTTTCTTCCTCCTCAAGCGGCCTAGAGAATGTTTTTAATTTTTTTAATTAAAAAAAACAAGTGCTAGCTCCGAAATCCTTTGTGAGTGTCTTCAGCCGGATGATAGCGAGCCGGCATTTTTAAATCAGACGGTGCTCGCCCGCGACCCAGCTCGGGTTGCCGTTAGCAAAGCATCATACATTCCCGTCGCTCTGGCTTGTAGCTGTTTCACGGCCGCGAGCTCGTCCTCTTCCTTGTAGCAAATCATGACTCAGACCAGCTGCACAGTGCCGTTGGGCAGTACTTGGAACCGGTCTCGGTACAAATACCGCCAATCTCCCCGCTCCCAGCCTGACATTGTTTTTTCGCTGGTTTGTCCAAAGTAACGGTACGCATTGTCAGACAAAATGGGTCTTGGACAGAGACGCGACACCCAGCTTTTACTGGGCCGGAGTGCCAGCGGTAGAACTAGAAGAGTGCTGCTGATCTCGAGGGCAGGCGTGTTTGCAATTGTGGTGCGCGACACAGTCGTTACCATGCCGGGGCAGCAGAACTTCACCACGGCCGACTCTCCTCTTGCTCGTCATTTTCATGGTTGTTTAATCAAAGTTTGCAACTTTTACACATCTATCGCTCAACGCTAGTGGCGCGAGTCCTGGTGCGTGGGGGGGGGGGGGGGGGGGGGGCAAGCCCCCCGCGCCCCCCCCCCCCCCTCTCCTTCCAGGCCGCGCAAGCGGCCTGGACCCGCCCTTATTTCGGCCATATTACAACCCTGCGTACTGCGCTAGGCACTCGCAGGCCGGACAGTGCTGCAGGCTGTGCCATGCAAGCAATTAGTTTTCTCGATTCGGGGGGCATGCCCCCCGTGCCCCCCATTTCTTTTCTCCCCCTGGGTTGCACAAAGATCTTGATGTGCCCTGTATCGATGACACAGCCACCATCACCACCACCACCGCCGTCCGTGCTCCTGCCGGTGGGCAGGCCCCCGTGCCCCGCCCCCCTGTTTCCTTCCAGGCCGCGGATGCGGCCTGGTTCTGTTGCCAAGCCTGCAGACTCTCGGGGCGGCTTTGTTCTGTTTGCAGCCTATCCCGTTCCGCCGCTGGTTGCGCCAGGAGTACAGTCTGCTTTTGTTTGAGGAATCTCTCAAGCGAGTCCAACGGCTCCTTCCGCCGCGCCAGCTCCTCGACCCGGGCTTGCCTCTGTGCAGCCAACCGGCGTGCCTCCTCCTTGTGTTTGAGCTCTTGTGCCTTTAGCTCGGCAGAACGCTGGTCGTGTTCGGCCTGCTCTAGGCGTCGGAGCTCCTGCCGGGGGGCAGGCCCCCCGCGCCCCCTCCTCCACTCATTTTCTCCCCCTCCAGCTCGCGCAAGCGAGCTGGGTACGGCTCCTGTTCAGGGCATCGTAGACATCCAAGGCGGTTTTCTGTTTGACGGTGTTAGCTGGCAAGGCAGCCACTGCGAATCCGCTCTGTTTTTGCCAGAGCAAAAAAAGGAGTGGCACCCAAATTACCACTACGCTTGCAAACAAGACCAGCATGAGCGAAATTTTCTGCGAGGAAATTGTGTTTGTCTGCCTCTTTGCACAGAGAAACCAGATGTGCTTACTCTGCTCGCGAGCCACACAGAAAGACTTCGAGGGGGGTCCCCCGCCCTCTCCCCCCCCCCCCCCCCATGGATTCGCTGCGACAACGAGAGGGGAAGGGGGAGGGGGGGGAATACCCCCGTGCCCCCCATTTTTCTCCCTCCCCGCCGGGGGGCAGCCCCCCCCCCCCCCCCCTCCCCCGCGCATCCACCCCCCCCCCCCCCTTCTTTCCCTTCAGGCCGCGGTAGCAGAGTGTTGGATGCCCCGGCGCAGGTACCTGCGCGACATAGACCTGCTGGGGGACGAAATCAGGGGCAGCAAACCTGCCACCTCGCTGGCTGCGGACGCCAGTACTGTGCCTGGAAACAGCAGAACTTCACCAGAGCCGACTCTTCCCATTGCTCGTCATTTTCATGGTTGTTTAATTAAAGTTTGTAACATGTACACATCTATCGCTCAAAGCTAGTAGCGCGAGTCCTGGTGAGCCGCCTGTCTGTACCACAGCGTGGCTTGGTGGTCATTTCTCATAACGCCAAGCCCCGCTGCGCACTGGCGTCCGAGCTCGTGCTGTGCTGTGGACAGGCCACAGCACAGGCAGCTTGTCTGTACCAGCAAAAGGCATCATGCTCACACTGGGACGTACCCCGCCCGGCCGCAGAGCGTCTGCCTAATTCAAACATTGCCTCAAGGCTGCCATACCCAGCCGCCCGCAGGTGCCAATCCTGTGCCAGACTCTGGTCTTCCGGCACGCCAAGCCCTTGATCGTGGCCCTGTGCCAGGACGAGGCTTGCCCCGGCGTGGCAGGAGCAAGCTGCCCTCGCGTACCATTCGGATGCCTCCTCCCTCTCGGCGTCTTCAGCCCGCTACCCAGCCCGCTAGCGCGGGCTGAAAAGGAAGAGCAGGGGGCCCCGCCGAACTGCACCTGCGACGGGATGGGCAAGGGGGCGGGGGGTCCTGCTTGCCTAGTCCGACATTTCGGCTTTACCCCAGCCATTAGCCTCAGCGATGCTCAGCTCGACGAGTTTACTGCTTCCGCCAGCGTTGGCGACTGCGAGGATGCCCCGAGCGCCCCGGCCTGGCAAGAGCAGGATGCACCCATGCGTTTCAAGCGGCAGAGCGCAGCTGCTGCTCCCGCCCCTCCGCGGGGTCGCGCCGCCAATCGCTTTGAGCCCAGCCCTCGGCCGGCCGCCGCGTCGTCGTCGTCGTCGCAACCCCCGCCCAAGGGCACGGCGCCCCCCGAGCGCGCCGACGGCGCAGCAGCAGAACCTGATCGCCCCCCTGCCCCACCCGTCGCGCTCCCGCGCCTGGCCTGGGGGCATGCCCTCCCCGGGAGTGTTGCCCTCGCTCAGCCGCCAGGCCTGGCTCCTGTCACAGTGACGTTTGGCGGCCGGATCGACCAAGAGCAGCTGGTGCGGCTCCTTGCCGCGCATTTGGCTCCCTACCTAGGAACGAGTGCAAGTTCCAGGCCGTCGCTTGGCAGCCTGGTGGCTACATCCGGGGCTACACGGCGCCGGGCACTGCGCAGTGCCCCTTCAAGAGCGCTCGGGCCAACCAGCCACGAGCGCATGGCCGCAACCGCCTCCTCGTCATGCTGGGACAACACGTGCTAACCATCCGATGCTTCAACGGGGAATGTAGCAGCTGCTCGGGTGGTTATATTTACATTATGCTTCCCTTGTGTTCCAGAAACAAACTCTGTCTCCGGATCCGAGAGCGCACGCAAGTTGTGCTCCAGCCCGATCACGGCCCCGACCCCGGCGAAGCAACCACCGTTCTCGTTCCCTCTGACGCTACCCCCGAGCACGTCTCAGAGCATGAGCCATCGGAAGGAAAACTGAGCAACGAAGGCGACAATTCGCCTTCCAATACAGAAGATAAAGATGCACAAGAAGAATTGGTGAAAACGTACTTGCAAAATCGAGGTAAGCACCAAAATTTTTTTTTCGTCTGTATTGGAAGGCATGTTTTTCATTACGATTATGTTCGTGTGGGTGCTGAGTAGCGGGCTCAGATCCCGTCGATGAAGGCAAGCCAAAGGTCCCTCTTGCCCCCCATTTCTTCTCTCCCCCTGATAGCGTAGAAAATCCTCCCATCAAGCGATAGGCCGTAGTAGAGAGCACGTTGCAAATATCGGACCCTGATAGCGTAGAAAATCCTCCCATCGAGCGATTCAAGGGGTTCCTCAGCGCGAAGTCTCAGTGCATTTACTCATACAAGGCACAGCAGATTGTCCGCCACGCAGAGGAGGCGTACATCGAAGTTGAGATAGACGATGCTGGGGAGCAAATCGTCATGCAAGCAAGCTGCTCCGTTTGTGATGCAGCGAGGAGGGCCGGGGATGAGCCTCCCGAACGCATGGTGGGTAAACTTCAGCCACGAAAGGAAAAGCGAGGCAGCAAAAAGAAGCCGGAGGTGCCTGGGGTGGAGAGGCTGTGAGAAGGGGACGAACGGCTGCTGTGCCAGATCGTAACTAACCTAAGGACTCGGCGGCTGTACGAAGTGCTCCCAAAGGCTGAGAGCCGCGGGTTTCTCGAGGTGGTTGAGGGCATCAGCGCTACGCGCGCGGATCCTCTCTGGGCGACCAAGGGTCTTTGCGACTGCAACTGCGACTCGCAGTGCAAAGTACAAATCAAAAAAGGGGACTTCTGGTGGAGCTGCAACACCTGCGGGGCGCGGAGGTGCCTGGAGCAGCGGGTCAACCGGGGGGGTTCGATGCGCGACGCATATGGGAGTATCGACGTGTGGAACGCGCTGCATGAGCCGGGGTCTCAACACGTGGTCAACGAGTGTATAACGAGAGAGGACGTAAACACTGAGTGGGCCGCGCCGTTTGGCATTACCAAAGTCCACGACCTGCTGCTGTTTCTCGAGCCTTGTGGGGCGGGCAAGACGTATCAGCTGCAAAAGGCGCTCAGTGCTCTGCTTCGCGGAACACAGCCGGAGGGCTGGACGGACCTGATGATAGAGGCCTTGCGAGACTGGTTGCGCGAGACGCAGCAACGCCAGGGGCCCGGGGTGGAGATCCGAATCGGCGCGATCGCAAGTCGCCTGACGTATTGCCAGGCCTTAGCCAACAGGTTCCAGGAATTCGGGTTCGTGCTGAAGCCCAGGCCGGGATCCAAGAGCAATTACTGTATCTTGACCTTTGAATAAATCTGGAACGTCACGGACTCTAGACGGCGCGTGCACCCTGAGGGGAACGTGCACTATCAAATCCTTGTACTTGACGAAGTGGAGAGCCTGCTTCACCAGGCTGCACAGGGCCTGAACGCGCCTAAAGAAAGCGCTAATTTGGAGACGTTCGAGATGCTCGTGGCCTCTGCGGACGTGACTTTTGCGTTGGACGCATTCTGTCAGTTCGCACAGTAGAGGTGCTGCTGGCCATAAAATATGGTCCAGACTTCGATAGCACGCCAGCGAAGCGGGCGCTGTGCCGCGCTCGCACGAGTTTGCGCTGCAACAGCTTCCGCAAGCAAAGCAACCGCAGGTACTACGAACACCCGTCTCGGCAGAGCCTCCTGCAAAAAATCAAGTTCGAGCTTCTTCAAGGACGCCCCTGCGCGGTCGCGGCTGGGAATCGTGCGCAGGCCAAGGAGCTAGCGCGGGAGATCAGTGCGATGTTTGCCAACCTAAAAATGCGTTGTTACTTTGGCTACAGGAAGGGGGCGGCGCAAGAGGCGGCTTTAGGTGAAGGCTACATGGCTGACTTTGGTACCGACCTGTTTGACACGTGGTCCAGGCTCAGCTTCGTGTGTTGGACGTCCACGCTCCTGTTCGGCGTGGACTTTAGTGAGCCCCCCGGCGTAGCCCCGCACTTTTTCTCTATTTTCATTTTCTGCGACAACAACCTGGTGCTCATGGGTGACTTTGCGCAGATGAGCTGCCGCGTCCGGAACGTGAGCGAGTTTCATGTGTACATCAAGTCGCACTTCGTGTCCACGAACGCCCCGTTGACGCAAAAGGACGTGGAGAAAACGTTTATGCATCTCGCGCTTGCGCAGGGCGAACAGCCCGAGCGCCTGTTGCAGGCGGGGTTGGGTCACTTTTTGAAGTTCAGGATCCGCCTGACTCCCGACAGACAGCGTTGGTTTGTGCGAGACTGGTACTTCTGCATGTGTGTCTTCGCAGAGCTGGAGAAGAACCTGTCGTTGTACCGGGCCAAAGATTTCCTGCGATATTTCCTGTGGCGAATGGGCTGCGATGATGTGCTTGGCGTCGACTATAGCAATCAGCCACTGCCGCCC
This sequence comes from Paulinella micropora, assembly GCA_019918135.1. NCBI lineage: Eukaryota > Cercozoa > Imbricatea > Euglyphida > Paulinellidae > Paulinella > Paulinella micropora. Next base: position 57,452 of record WBZZ01006690.1, on the reverse strand, counting down.
AAAGAGGAATGGCACCAATACCAGGGGGCCCTGACACCAGCGGCACACGAGGAGGAAGTGGCCAGCAAAAAGGCGCGCCTGGTGAAAAAACGGCGGGAGGCGCGCCTGGCCGTCGCTTCGTTGGAGCAAAGAGCCACGCGCATGACCGACGCCCAGCTTCGGACGGAGATCGAGCTTGTGCAGCGCACGATGGGTCCCGAGCCCTTGCTGAACTGCCCGGAGGAAGAGGAGGAGGGGGAGGAAAGGGAAAGGGAAGAGGGCATTGAAGATGTCCCAGTTATGGGCACTGGACCCCTCACCGTTGCGACCGAAGCTAAGCTTAACGATCTAACAAAACAGGAGTTTTTTTCGTTGCTTATGAAGCATCCCGGAGTTAGGGAAAGCTTAGACTACCAAACCGCTAGACGGATTAAGTCCCAGAGCTCGCTTTTGGAATTGCTCGCAGCTTGGTGCCGCATCGCTAAAACAAACTCCCATGCGTTAGGTGAGCTGGGAGCGGTGAGACCGGTGCCGCGTTGGGGGGTGGAAGGTGAGTTACTAGCAGACGGAGCGCCAGCTGCCATCCGCGCGATGAGATCCTCAAGCAAGCTTTCTCTCTCGCTCTTACTATTTTTGTTGTTGTTGTTGTTGTTGTTGTTGCTGTTGTTGTTGCTGTTGTTGTTGTTGTTATCATTATCATCATAGTTTTTCTTGTTCTTGTTATTCTTTTTCTTCTTCTTCTTCTTCACTCTCTCGTTCTCTTCTTCTGAGCTTTCCTCCTCCTCCTCCTCCTTCTCTTTCTTCGAATTCTTCCTCTTTCTTCTCTCCTCTTCCCGTTGTCGCTTCTCTTGCGCCTCTTTTTCCTTCCGATCTTGCGCTTCTTGTTTCTTCCTTTCCTCCTCTCTCAACTTTCTTTCTTCTGCTAGCATTTCCTTAATGGATGCGGCTTGTTCTGACATTGCCTTGTTCACAAGATCCTGAACAACTTCTTTCGACACGCCGGCGGACGAACTACCCTGAATACAATACCGGTCGCCGTTGTTTTGAAAGAAGTCGTTCGTTTCTTGCGAACAAGGCAGTGGCAGAACAAACCAACAGCAACGACAACAACAACAACAAAGAATAATAATAATGATAATAATAATAATAATAATAATAATAGGCTTCCTCAGACTATAGCATCAGATCCAGATCCTGGACATGTGCCTCCATTGGGTCACCGGGGTCAGCCGATCCCAACGCATTGTCAGAACACCAAACAGACATAGCAGCAACAGCAACAGCAGGGGCAGATGGGGGCTGTGAAGTGCATGAAGAGCTAGATGCGAGGGTGTTAGCTGAAGAGAAGAACTCGGAGACACTACGCTGCGCTCCCGAACCCCTCTCTCTAGCCAGGACGTCCACACTGCGCGGACGGCCGCGCCGCGCAACATCAACGTCACTTGGGGGAGGGTGGGACAGAAGCTGATGGAACCTCAGTGAGGTCAATCACCTCCTGGCCCCCATCCTCCACCCCAAGCTCCTCCCTTTTACCCTCCCTAGCAGACCAACACTCAGACACATATGATCCAAACAACACATCCAACTTTGGAGGGGGACGCAACGCTGTAACCCCTAACAACGCAGCAAGCCTAAAGTTACTGCGGAAGCGCGACTTCCCCTGAAAAAACTTACAAAACAATCGTGATTGATCCACAGGCGACATATCATCCCAACCCTGCCGCACAGAGCCCTCCCGCTCCCGCCCAAGCAACACATCCTCCACCACAACCTCACCGCCTACGACCTCACCACGCTCCTCACTCCCTCCATCCCCCTCAGCACCCCCCACAGCCATGCCACCGAGCCTCTGCATACTCAGCAACAGCTGCTTACGTCTCCCCTCATGCATGGGGCAAACCCATAAGAAGTGCGCAAGGGACTCATTGACATCATCATGACAACAGAAGCAGCGAGGGGACATGCCACTGACCAACTTGCTGCGGTACAACCGAAGGCGGTTGTTGCAGCTGAGCAACCTTCTCCGAAGCAGATTATAATGCGCATCATCAAGGGCTACCCATCTTGGGAACTCCTTAGTTCCAAAGACTTGTCTTATGATGACTCGCAGGCCATCAGTAAGATCGCTGCCTGCCTCTCGCTTGTCCCACATCAGTTGCTGCACCATCTTGACGTCCTGCTGAAGGGCCCACTTGTCCACAGTCGAACTCCAACCCTCGAGGTCCTTCTCTGAGCTATTTAGGAGCTCCTGAAGCCCTTGTTGTAGATCCATTGAGACCCTGATAGCGCCTTCGGCCTCCGCAGTCCAGTCGGATTTGACTTGAGATGCGATGACAGGAAATCGCTTCTCCGGTAGAACACGCAGCCGTCCATAGAACTTCAGTTGCGCCGCCCGCCGCAAACGCTCCGCACTCAAAGAGCGCGCCAGAAAGAGTGTAATCCACTTGCTTGTCTTAGGGCTGATGCCGAGAATCATCCTCATGGGGCGCAGCATTGCTGCCTCCAGCTTGGTGAGCTGCGATACGGGGGCACGCCAGACATCGAAGGCGTACTTCAGCTTGGCCCCCACAAGTTGATTCCAGCACATGAGACGATACCTAGCTTGTATCTCACCTGCACACCACAAAGAGTACCAACCTGCGGTGGCGACTTCAGTGACACGCGTAGCCCGCAGGGCCTGCTCCTTCCACTTCAGGTCGTCGGTGATAACCACTCCCAGGTACTTGTACTGACTGGTGACACAAAGCTTCTGGCCGCGAAACCACACCACGGGCTCACCTCGCTCCCTGATACTTGGTCGTTTCGCCTTGCTCGACGTGTAAATGGGCATGATTTCCGTCTTGCCGGGCTTCAAGTTGACTTCCAGCCGGTAATCTTCCGCGAACTTGGCCACAACATTGACCATCTTCTGGAGCTCGGTGCGACTGTGAGCGATGAGGGCCACGTCGTCCGCGTATAGAAGTGCCTTGATGTCGTTCAGCCGCTTCACATCCGTGATCTTGAGGGCACTCGCCAGCCGATCACACAGCTCATCCATAAAGACGTTGAAGAGTGTGGGAGAGAGAGGGGACCCCTGTTGGACGCCTACACCCTCCAGTACTTCGGGGGTGAGTGCTCCATCAACTAGCACTTGCGACGAAGTCTGCTCGTAGCACCTGCGTAGCGTGCGCCAGAACTTGCCCCTTACACCCAGCTTCCAGAGCCTCTCAAATAGGCCATCTCTCCAAACAGACGGGAAAGCCTTGCGTAGATCGACGAACAGGACATACGACTCCCGCTTCTGCTGCTGACGCCCCTTCAACCTCTGCCAAAGGGTAAAGACCTGATCCGTAGTGCGACGCCCCGGGCGGAAGCCTCCCTGCTCTGGACGTAGCTTATCCGGGCCATCCACGAAGAGCGTTAGACGAGTAGCTAATAAGGACAGATACAGCTTACCAAGGCAACTAATAATCGAGATATCCCTCCAGTTGTCAGGATCCGTAGGATCCCCACCCTTGGGGATATTGACGATGATTCCCTTGCCCCAAGCTTTTGGAGTCCTCTCGGCTTCTCGAATCCAGTTGAAGTACTGCGTTAAGTAGCCATTGATGTAGGCGCCGCCATACTTGAGCATCTCGTTCTTCACTTTGTCCTCGCCACAAGCTTTGTGGTTATTCAGGGCACGTTGCCTTGCAAGGACCTCCTCTTGCGTGAACGGCTTGTCCAGCTCTTCGCAAGTGTCTTCACCTACTTCGTGCTCCTTCATAGCCCGGGCCACCTCATCTCTGAAGCGATCGTTCCAGTGGAACTGCCGCTTAGCTTCGGCTTCCTCCCACTCCAGCGAGCCTGCTTCTGCACAGCACTCCACCACAACAGCCGCACTTGCCGGATTTTCCCGTGGCTTCACCGAATTTTTCCGAAATTCCTCCCACCGAGCGACCTTTTCCGGCAGCGTACACGCCAGTGAGCCATCCTCCCTTTGCACCGGCGCGGAGACCTTCGTTCTGCGTGCCCCGCCAAGCCGCTTCGCGAGTAGCCAAAAGCGCTTTGAGGATTGCTCGCGTTGACATTTGACCGCTTCTTCCTGCACTTGCTTGAAGGAGGCGGACTTCTTGGCCCGAGTTGCCTTCCGAATTGCTTGCGGAGCCGTAGCCAATTCAGACGGGCTTCCGCATTCGATTCATCCCTCCTGTATGCTGCGTAGGCCTCCCGGCGCTGCTGAATGAGCTCCTTTAGCTCCCCGTCGAACCAATTGTTGGTGAAACGGGGTCGTATACATCTGGAGCCAAGGACCCGGTGCGCCGCCATTCGGAAGGACTGCGCCACTCGCTCGGTGACGTCATCTACCACCCGTTGGCTGTCGGCACCACCCGATAGGTCAAGCTCAGGCAGCTGATGCACTCCAAGCTTCTGTAGGCAATGCTGGAATACGTCATCGAACTTGTCGCGTAGATAATCCAGCGCTTGCTTCGCAGCGTGATCATTACCCGAGACACCAGCACCAATAAGCTTATCAACACGAAAGGACCTGTAAGGTTTCGCAGCCCGCTTTGGCCGGCGCTGGCCGCTCCACGTCAGTTCGGCCCATACTGCCTTGTGGTCCGTATCAAGATCATCTTCGCATACTCCGAACTTTGCTCCAGATGCCAAGCCAGGCGACGCGCAGATGTAATCGAGGAGGTGCTTGCCTGTGCCCATGCCGCGCTGCTCACGCCGGGACCACCAGTAGGACCCTTCCACTGGGCACGAGAAGCCGCTCAGATTTCGCAGGCCCGAAGCGACGAGGACAGCCGCGAGTCTCTTGCCGTTCTCCGAACGTACCGGTGCTCCCTTATCATCGACCTCCCCGTGCTGACCGACGATGGCCTCCTCTTTTCGGCTGCATGCCGGCCCGAGCTTTGCGTTGGCATCCGCCACCGTGACCACAAGACCTTTGGCTCCAAAAAAAGCTATAGCTGCCTGCCAGGCCGCATACGCCTCTGACGACTCTTCTTCCTGCGTTTCCTGGGGAAAGTAGCCGTTGCCCACATAGATATCCTGAGCGCCGGTAACACCCGAGGCGATACGCAGCCAGACTTGCTGCCGGTGGTCGACGGGGGCTGACACCAGGTTGCAATACGGACCAAGGAAGTTAGCCACCGCGAATAGAACCCCACCCTTGCAGCGATTTTTCTCGCTGACCTCCGCAGGTTTTCCAAAAATCCGGAATCCATCCAGGCTGCATTTGGAAAGTTGCTTCTTGCCCATGCGGTGCTCCTGAGCCCCGATGACTAGCCAGCCCTCGTGCTTGTAGAATGATGCCCATTCCGCCGTGCCTACGTTGTCGTATCCCGTTTTACCCTGCCAGTTGTGACTCGCGACGAGTAGCTTGAAGCCGGTATCGAACTGCTTGGAGCGGTGCTTCTTGGCTCGTTTCCGGACCCGACGGCCGCGCTTGGCTTCCGCCCTCGTGCTGCCCTCCTCTGCAGGTGCTTGCGCAGGTTGGTCCCCCACTGCACTGGCCGCCGAATGCAGGGGCACCACATGCACATCAGCACACTCAGACACACACTTAGGTGCATCGGCAGCCAATTCCGAAGACACCACCTGCACATCATCGACACATTCTTCATGCAGAGGCAAGACGCGATATCCCGTCGCAGCTTCCTCCTTCCGGACCGCCGCTTCCCCACGCAGATGGATGCGAATAAGCCTTCGGACACGTTCCCTGTCCTGAATCTGCGCCCAAGGGCCACATTGACCCCTCTGCCGAAGAATTTGAGATGTTTGAGTTGCTGCAACGCCGTCTGCCTGCTGTCATCGTCCTCGTAGACCAGCTCCAGGTGACGAAACATTCACTGGCCTTGCCACTCCATTACCGGGACCACCAGACCAAGACCGCTCATTTTGGAGGCGATCTCCTGTAGATTGGCGCGTTCTGAGAGCCCCCAGACAATCAGATTACGCCCGTCCTTGTCGTACCGATCTACCCGCCGGTACCATCGAGGCGGCGGTGCCATCTGCCATATAGCGCCGCTCGCCTTATGTTGAAGCGCCGACCCATGTGCCAGGTTTGGGGAGGAAGGATGAGGCGCAGCTAAGATAGCCTCTCCACGTGGTTCAGGAATTCCGTCATATACGCGAGCCCTCATCCTCCCATCCTGGGACATCGGGCCAGAGCTCGTCGAAGAGGCATTCCCACGGGGATTGTCCAGGTCTTCGGCGATTCTACCCTGTCCCATAAGGGCCACAGTGGTAGCTCCGTGCTTCGCGTATTTGTAATCCATTGAGAGTAGTAGACGGCCAATGTCGCTGGCCATCACCGCCGCGCCTCTTTACGCCGAGGAAAGCGCCCGTCCATGCAAATAGCATCGGCGGTATCTGCAACACACACTACACGCATTTCCGCCGGTGTCACTGGACGCTGCCGCGTCGCTTCGTGCCCTTCGGCGCCCGCCAGCACCCCCAGCGTCGCCAGAACCTGCCTCACGCACTACACACACTCTCCATCGCATCGCCAACGCCTCTACTCTCATGCCATATGGACTTTCAGCTGCTCCTAACAATACACATCATGAGGTACGGGTGTCCCCGAGTGGAGCCAGATCGGACGGCGTGCCGCTGAAACTCCTTCCCCCACGTGGGTATAGAAGGCGCGAACCTAGCGGTACCTATAGGGTCTTACAGACAAGTATAGTAATCCCAGCCGAAGCTGCTCAGTTAGAAATGCAACGGTGGAGGGTGTGAATGCATGGGGCAAGGCACGGCAACGCAGCAAGGCACTGGCAAGGCATTGGGACCGACTGAAGCCCCTCTCCAACGTGCGCTCATCATGTGTTCCAGTTAGGCAACCCCGACGAAGCGAAGATAGGGGGAGACAAAACCCAGATAGGATGAAGATAGGATTAACATGAAGCCGAAATGGAGCCGAGTTGGAACAGGTCAACTCAGCCCCATCTCGGCTCAATGTGAATCCTATCTTCAACCCATCTCGGTACTGTTTCCTCCGAATGCTCACCTCAACAAGATCACCAAACCGGAACTGGAAGCCCCCAGGCATTTACTCGGCAGGAAATTCGGCGAAAATGGGCTAACCAGGAAACCAGACCCAAACCAACAGCCAAGAAAAACGAGCCAACCAACAATCCAACAGACAACCCCACAACCTGCCTGGCCGAACCCCTACCGAGTAAATACCCAGTTGAGAGTTGCGCATATCCCGGTGACCGCCCTCCCCAAGCGGTCACCTTCGTGGGGAGAGGCCCAACCACCTCCTCTTCCCATGGAGTGCCATCTTGTGCACCCCTCCAGAATAATAATAATAATAATAATAATAATAATAATAATAATAATAATAATAATAATAATAGTGTATCTCCTGCCAATTGCTGAGCCAAAAGGCCATGTGCATCCAGTCCTCCATTCAATACGGAAAGTCTCCACACCAATCGGTGGAATAAAGGAAGTGACGGCATAGAACATTACTCTAGGAGCTTTATACCAATCAGCCCATGGAAAGGGACCGATGGCCTATGTACTCCCTAAATAATAATAATAATAATAATAATAATAATAATAATAATAATAATAATAATAATAATAATAATAATAATAATAATAATAATAATAATAATAATAATAATAATAAAGTTTGAAAAAAAAAATGTCAGCGCTTCCTGTTAGAGAGATTATACTCGGGAAAAAAAAGACAGGGAAGGGCTCACTGATAGAATGCCACACACACTAGCTAGCCATACTAAAGCTAGTAGCTATACTCCCCTCTCTAAACTATATGCTGCGGCGCCCAAAGAGACCTTTTGCCCCCCCCCCCCCCCCCCCCCCCCCCCCCCGGGCCCCCCCCCCCTCACAAAAAAAAGAAAAAGAAGAAGAAGGAGTAGGAAAGATTATACCTCCAACGACATGTCCACTTCATCAGCGTCGACCGCGGGCTTTTTGGACTTCGGCTTGCCTAGTCACGTCAGAAATTAGAAACACTGAAAAAAAAGCACAAAAAAAAGATGAAATTTGCTAGTACCTGGCTTTTTCTTGCTGGACCCCTTAGGCATAGAAGGCTCAGGGGTCTCTTCTTCTTCAGGGACGTCTGGAACGTCTGGAACATCGTCGACGTCGATGGATTCTGCACAAAGAACCAAACAATATTACATACATCCTTCATTTTTCATATTACATACAATGTTGCTACCGAATCTCAGTTTTTTTGGCCTGCCCGAAGAGCGAGGCTCTGTCGGACCCTTTTTTTTGATTCTTCTTCTAACGTTTCAGGCGAGCATGCAGTAAATATGCAAAATAAAGAAAAGGAAGATGCCAAAAAAAACAAAAACAAAAACAAAAAAAAAAAAAAAAAAAAAAAAGGAGCTGGTGGAGAAGAAGAATAATAACATGTATTTGAAGAAGAAAAAGAAAAATGGAAGAAGAAGAGGAAGAAGAAGAAGAAGAAGAAATGACCTTGTTTGCTTCGTACAGAAGCAAAAGCTCCCGCTTCCGCCAGTTGCAAATCATAGGCGGGTTCGTGGGGTTACCGACGTAGAGGAGCCACGCGGGCATCACCTGCTTCTCGAAGTCCATCGGCGACGGATCAAGCATGCAAGAGTGTTTAAGGTTAAAACCAAAAAAACCCATGAGCTGATATTGGATTTCGTCAGCCTTGCCATCGCCGTCAGTGTCGACCTCGCGCGCAGCAAAAATGAAGCGCTTCGATCCTGCAACATCCAAGTATAAAAAATATGTGCAGCTTGTGAATTTTGAAAAACATACAGTACCTCGATTGACTTGCGCAGGAGTCTTCTTGCGCCAACCGATGGGAAAGACAATGAAGAGCATGCAAATAAAGAATAAACAATCAGTTTATTAAAATCTTTCATACTTATAGGGGAAAAGACCCGGGAGCACAAGGTGAAGTTTCACCCTCACATGTCTCCACTTGCGTGGACGCCTTCAGTTCGAAATTGTTGTACTTTGTAAGTGCAACGTCGAGCGCGAGCGCCCCCTCCCGATGTTTGTTGTCCTCGGATGTGAACTTAAAGAGCAAGCTAATTAAAGCAGCAGCAAAAGAGGAATAATAATAATAATAATAAAAAGAGAGTTTAAATAAAAAAAAAATGGCAGCGCTTCCCGTTAGAAGAAATATACTCGAAAAAAAAAACAGGGAAAGGCTCACTGATAGAAGGCCACACACACTAGCTAACTATACTAAAGCTAAGTATCTATACTCCCCTCTCTAAACTATGCTATCGAATAATAATAATAACAATATAATAATAATAATAATAATAATAATAATAATAATAATAATAATAATAATAATAATAATAATAATAATAATAATAATAATAATAATAATAGTGCTTCCCTGTCAATGGCCGATGCATTTCTGCACATGCGCCTCCATCGTCTCACCCGTGAGGGGAGTACGAAGAATTGACGATAGGCTCTAATGACACCCCCGCAAGGGCAGTTCCAACACTTCCAGACGGGCCGGTATGTTCAATGAAAATACTGGTCCAGACGGATCGGTATGTTCAATGAAAATACTGGTGGCACCGACGGGAATCGAACTGGCGACAGGGCCCAGATGGTAGAACTTGACCACTGGGCTATCACGGTGTCCAAAATAATAATAATAATAATAATAATAATAATAATAATAATAATAATAATAATATGTATCGTCTGCCAATTGCTGAGCCAAAAGGCCATGTGCATCCAGTCCTCCATTCAATAAGGAAAGTCTCCACACCAATCGGTGGAATAAAGGAAGTGACGGCATAGAACATTACTCTAGGAGCTTTATACCAATCAGCCCATGGAAAGGGACCGATGGCCTATGTACTCCCTAAATAATAATAATAATAATAATAATAATAATAATAATAATAATAATAATAATAATAATATTAATAATAATACTAACAACAATAACAACAATAATTATGATGATGATGATGATAATAATAATAATAACAATAATAATAATAATAATAATAATAATAATAAT
>WBZZ01006690.1:0-42500 GCA_019918135.1 Paulinella micropora | reverse complement strand
TGTCATTTCCTAACATAGCACGACCAAGCTTAATCTATTTTTCACAAACCAGCAATTCGATGAAACTCGTTTTCGGACTGCTGTTTTGCAAACTTTTGTGCAGAGATTTTATTAAGAGCATGACATTACGAGAAGATGTAACAGCATTCCCGCTCTTTTCCCAGCTCAGAATGAGCGGGAATGCTATTCTTTTCTTCTGTACACAACAATCTATGGAAAAAACTCTGCACAAAAGTTTGTGAAAACCGACCGGCATGATTTTGCATTTCCTTCCTAGTACGTACTCTCAACTCATGTCATCCCTTGCATGTTTCTGCTGCAACGTGTTTGTTGAAGCTATACATGTCATTTCCTAACATTGCACGACCCAGCTTAATCTATTTTTCACAAACCAGCAATTCGATGAAACTCGTTTTTGGATTGCTGTTTTGCAAACTTTTGTGCAGAGATTTTATTGAGAGCATGACATTTCGAGAAGATGTAACAGCATTCCCGCTCTTTTCCCAGCTCAGAATGAGCGGGAATGCTATTCTTTTCTTCTGTACACAACAATCTGTGGGAAAAACTCTGCACAAAAGTTTGTGAAACTGACCGGCATGATTTTGCATTTCCTCTTCAATATATTATTATTATTATTATTATTATTATTATTATTATTATTATTATTATTATTATTATTATTATTATTATTATTATTATTATTATTATTATTATTATTATTATTATTATTATTGCTTGGAGCTGCCTTGCGGGGGTGTCAGTAGAGCCTATCGTCAAAACTTCGTACTCCCCTCACGGGTGAGACGATGGAGGCACATGTGCAGAAATGCATTCGCCATTGACTGAGAAGCACTATTATTATTATTATTATTATTATTATTATTATTATTATTATTATTATTATTATCACTATTATTATTATTATTATTATTATTATTATTATTATTATTATTATTATTATTATTGTTATTATTATTATTATTATTATTATTATTATTATTATTATATAGCATAGTTTAAAGAGGGGAGTATAGATACTAGCTTTAGTATAACTAGCTAGTGTGTGTGGCCTTCTATCAGTGAGCCTTTCTCTGTCCTTTTTTTTGTTGAGTGATTCCCTCTAACGGGAAGCGCTGCCATTTTTTTCATGTGTATTTCAAACTTTAGGTATGCCATGCTGAGGGCTAGCAAGGCGCCGATATATGTGGCACACCGTGGTGGTGGCTACGGAGTCTTTGCTGATAAATACCTTCCTCCTTCTTTTCAGCTTGGGCTCCTCGAACCAGGAGGAAAGTCTTTGCGTGCTGCAGATCATGCTGCATTTTCTGATCATTTCACTATGAAAATTGGGAGTTCCCTGCAAACAGGGATGCATCAAATTAAATTCATTAACGAATCGAGCAGGAATGCAATGCATCTCATCAACTCTTCATCGCAAGGGTTCAACAAGCTCGACGAGGACACTTGCCGACCGAAAGTGAAGGTAAATTTTTGTTAGTTGTTACATACATCCATGCAATGTAAGTTTTTGTTACGTGTGTTGCATTTTTTCTATAAATATTGTTGTAAATAATGTCAGGTCAGCAAGGGTACTCCTATTGTGACTGTCACCACCGCAATATCGAAAGATAAAGAGATTTTGCTCAGCTATGCGCCTAATCCAGACCTAGAGATAGCTACGCTGCCAAGCGATGCACATCCGGTCTGGTTGAAAGAGGCTGCCAAGGAAGGAGCTAAAATCCCAGTTTTCCTGTTCGAGACTGACATTGGTCATGTATGTTTCATCGTTCCTGAGAAAGAACATCCGCTTCCACTTAAGTCAATTTCCTTGCTTCATGAAGCAAAGGTTGAACTTTTAGCGTCGGTCAGCAGTATTAGTTCTGATGGAAAGCAACCGCTCTCCAGGTCATCATCTATTCCGCCGGAAAAAAAGAGGAAGCTTCTCGACAGCGTGTCCTCAATTTCAGATAGTCGCCGCACGCTTCTGCCCAGGGAAAGCTCGGACATTACAGTCATCACAGAAAAATCAAGCTTGAGTGATGCACAGGTAAAAAATAAATCAATGAAAATTATTACTGAGAAGATTCTTTTTTACAGGCCGGTGTTCCTGACGTTGATGCTAACCTCGACAGCTGGAAACAGTCAGACATTTCTACTGTCACTACAGGATATGATGTTAGTAGCTGCAGCAGCTCTAGACTATATCTTCCTACTGGCTCCATGGTAATTTTTTTTCTCTACCTGTCTATGTTCATGCTGGTTAATGTTCATAAGCGATCTTGTTTGCGTAGAACGTCGACGAAGAGTGTTCAGATACGGATTCAAACGGTGATGCTGCATCTATCAACCCTGGATTGCTTCCTCCTCTGGTCTGCGTGGACGATGCGGAATTATCCAACGAGCTTCGATTGAACTTCGACGAGCTTATGGAATCGAATGAGCTGTTGTATAACATCATGAGATTATCACCAATTCCTTACAGCAGACCACGTAAGAATCCAACGCGCCCCTACACGATGAAAAGTCGCACGAAAGGTGCAGTGAAGCTTCAGAGACCGTCTGCGCTCCAAAAACTGTTGGGGATTACCTTCGCCGACTTGGACAGGGAAGTTAAGTCTGTCTGCTGCAAAAAGTGGAAGTGTTATTCATTTATCGACACGCGTGATGTGCTTTACACGAGAGCGAAGAATGCGTCATCGTCTCTCAGTGAGCTTTATTCTTGGGCAGCTTCGCAGCTTGAATCGTTTCAAACAAAAACTGGATCGTTTCAGTATATGTATTTAACGGAGGCTGTGTGCAAAGTAGCCTGGCAGCGTATCTACGGGATCGGTGATAAAGTTTTGTCAAACTTCTTGCAAATAACACGAAGGTTTTGACAAAAAGCTACTCAACCGTTGCTGAAACAGAAGATGTGATAGCAGTATTACTCTGCGAGAAGTTCATGGAGAGTTACCCGGAGATATGCAGCGACGGAATATGGAGGATGCAAGAAATGGCTCAGGACGCAGGAGTCCAAAACTATGTTCGCGAGAATTGGAAAGATATGTGCCTTCGGTTTGGTTGTTCGAAACGAGTTGATCCAAATAATCCTCCGACAGACAATACGATCAACAAAGTTTGGCGCATGGATTTTCCGCACGTCAAGTTTGTCAGATGTATTATGCATATTTTTGTTATCATTACTTATTACAGGTTTGTTTTGCAGAAGGAGATTTCTCAAAATGCGAGATCTGCACAGAGCTTGCTGCTGATCATTCTAACGGTTTCAGGACTGAAGTAGAAGCTCAAGAATGGCGTCGCCGTAGCAGGCTTCATCACAAAATTCACAGGGCGTGCCGCGTTGCCAGCATGCAGCGCAAGAAGGCAGCACCAGCAGATTTTGCTGCCACAGTCATATCAGCCGATATGAAACCGCCAGTGAAGATCCCATCTTGCCGCCGCGCCGCGAAAGATTGCAAAGGAAAAATTGTGTTTCGCCTTTGCGTTGGAATCAATACCTGCTACACTACCGATACGCATTTTATTCTGACGTACCTTAAAGGCGCGGTAGAACACGGCGCGAACAGCAACATTACTATGCTTGCCGCACTTTTACATTGGCAACTTTGGAACCCTCGCACAATGCAAGCGTGGAAATTATATCTTGAGTGGGACGGAGCTGGTGATAACACCGCGTGGGCGATGCTGGGTTTCCTTGGGCTCAATGTCGTTGACAGAGGAATCCGTTTCCAAGTAGAGTCACATCGCAAGCCACCAGGGCACGGGCACGATGGAGATGATCAGGAATTTCGAGTTATGGATATCGGGTGGAAGAGCACCTTCCTGACAACTAACATCGCTCAAGCGTTATTAAAGCTCATTCTTGCATTCAAGAAGCAGCACAAGAAGAGGCATGTGCTGGTTGTTCTCGGATGTAACTACGACTGGATGACTCATTTTAGCCCGTGTATGAACAAGAGTTTCAAAAACTACAACAAACCCTTGGCATATAGAATCACCAAGAAAGATCCTGACGCTTTGCCGACTGTAGAGATCGCTACTTGGGGAGACACACAGGATTTTCATGGAGTGCGTGATGATCCCAGAGGAGAACCGATCAATTTGTTTATCGGACGCCCCGGTAATAATATTATCTATCTTTCTCTTTCTCTCCCTCTCTCTCTCGCGCTCTCTCTCTCTCTATCTCTCTCTGGTCTCTCTTTCTCTCGTTCTATCTATCTCTCTCTCTCTCTCTCTCTCTCTCTCTCTCTCTATTTATGACAGCGACCGACATGCCTCCCAAGCTTCCAGTCGGCTACTTCGTCAATCCGCGCCTGAAGAAGGATATTCGTGCTTTGGCTACTAAATACCTAGGGCCGGATGAGCGAGCACATGTGGAGGAAATGTTAGCAGGTGGAAATTTGACCAGAGTAGAGGTGGATGGAGATTACTTCGAAGGCGGCCTGCCCGGCCGTCCTGCTCATATGTCCTGTGTCGATGCCAAAGGCAAGGAATGGAGAGCAGAATTTCGATTTATCGACGAGCTACCTGTAAATTGGATGGAGTTGCCTCAAGAACGACAGGAGAAAATGAACGCACTTACGCGTTTGACCGATGAAGAGCTGCTGTCCTTACCACGCACTTATTTTGTTAATGAAGGACGTCCTCCAGCTCACCCGAGATGGCGTGGTGCAAGACAGCTTACTAGCGAAGAAAAGCAGGAGCAGGATTTAGCATTTGGAAATGCTTCTGAGCCTTGGCGGAAAATTCTCACGTTGCTAAGATCGTCAGAGGAAAAAAAGCAATTTGCGTCCAAGCAGATGGTAGTTAGCGAATTGAAATCATGGATGAGAATGCATGGTGTTGCAACGCAAAACTCCGATCGGAAACAGTTCAAGAAGGCAGAGCTTATTGAACAAGCGTGGAACCATTTCGAACGATGCGACTGTGGGTTCCCTGAGGAAGAAGAGCTTGGTGCTGCTCAGCATGCAGAACCAGTGGCAGATTCAGAGGATGACTTATCTGATACTTCATCTTCCAGTTCATCAACTGACTCATCGTCTGATCGATCTTCTGGTTCAGAGGAAGAAAAGCATGGTATTAGTTTTCTTCTTCTTCTTCTTCTTCTTCTTCTTCTTCTTCTTCTTCTTCTTCTTCTTCTTCTTCTTCTTGTTCTTCTCCTCCTTAACATGATGCTATCCATATTGTAGATGATTCAGATCGCTCCGACGCAAGTTGGAGAATGCGTAACTCAGGAATCCGTTTGCGCGGACGTCGCCGCGCACGTCGTGCCGCGGGTGGACGTGGACGTGGACGTGGACGTGATCGTATGTGATTATTTTTTTTGAAGGAATTTTTCTGGGTCTGACTTTTTTCATAATGGTTTTTGTCTAGGGCAACTGCAACTGTAACGCTTCTTCTAAAAACTGAAATTAGAAATTTGTTTAACTCTGATAATGCACCAGAATCTGATGTGAAGCGTCCTCCCTCCGACCCATCCCCCCCCCCCCCCCTCCCCCCTCTACGTACCAGCGTACGTCACAGCGGGCAAACAGAATTTTTTGAAAGTAAAACCATGTCTTAATATAGTAAAATGCTTAATATAAGCAAGAACAAACAGCAAAAGCAAATTCTGCATGTTCGGCATTGTTATCATCATAGATTCATGGTAGCCGGGACTATGAAAAAGTAGAAAAATTACCGTGTCGGACCGGTTCCTGCACACCTCTGAAGATGAAGTTAAAGTGTATTACCATTAATAAAAACATATTTTAATATTATTTTTATATGTTCTGCAATCAGGGAATTCATTTCCTTTCATTTCCACACGTTTTCAAAAAAATCCATATACTTCATCGAAAATTTCGGAAAAAGGGATACCCCCAAGATTGTCGAATGTTTAGTTCTATCACGTTGTCCGGTAGGCCACGCTCTTGCAGTGCCTGTGTTGACCCTGGCGTAGGACGGTAGTTACTTACTATTTTCCACGCAAGGGGCGCTTGCTGTCACAGACTGTCAAGTTTGCCTTCAAAAAACAGCTCGAAATATGCTTTGAGCACATCGCTCGCGTACATCCAGAAACTATTGGACACATGCGACAGATTCGTTTCGTAGTGCTGGTCGGACGTGGTTCTGAAGCAAAACCAATCCCAAACATACATCCACGCTCGGGCTGGGTGAAAGGCCGATTCTGGGTGAAAGGCCGATTCACTGTTTCTGCGGGGGTTGATCGACACCTGACTCCAGGCACAACCACGACGCACGAAGGCGGTTTTAGGGTTTGTCAGGTCCAATTATTTTCTTCTTTGCTTGGTGCAGGTTCCGGACGAGGATAGAGGCCTAGCTCATGGAATTCGAAAAACCCGTCCCACTCTGAGCGGTTTTCTCGTATATTTATTTCCATGTGTTTAGCCGTCTTGTACACTTTTGTTCGCCAATAATCCCAGAATCCCCATAGCAGCTCATCTATGACTTTTCGAGCCACGCAATAGCGAATACTTTCGGTTGGGACCTTTGCATCCGATTCGTACCCATCTTGTTCCTTCAGAAAGCTGTTGATCGCAGCAGGGTTTTGCTGCCATTGAGTGTCGGTGCCTGTCTGTTTTGCCAAAAAAACTGCAAAAGCTGCGCTAGGGGCAAGAATAGCGCCTCCTCCCAAGGAGATAGCGTTGACGGACCCGACCCGGGATTTGTCTTTGCGGCACGTGTCTCGATGCCAATCACTTGCTCTGATCCAGTTTGGTCTGGTGGGGTACGTTGCGCTCGTCGCACCAGCTCTAGTTCAGCCGACAGCGCACTCAATTTAGCTAGAGCCGCCTCTCGCGCCTTCCGGTAGCTAGTTTTAGTTTTAGTTTCCTCTAAAAGCCGATGCTTGAATTTCTTCATGTAGGGACTTATTTTGTTGACTAAGCCGTACTGCCCGTCTCTTACCATGGCGCACAGTGTGCTACACACTGCAGCTATGTTTTCGTGCTGACATGACGTCCCTCGTCTTTGCTGTGTCGACATGGCTTTTTTTCGCTTTTATTCTGCAACAGGAATTCCAAAGGCACCTCACGTCCTAGCTCTTGCAGGACCTGCCCTACGGCCTTGCGCGTAAAATAGTATTTTCTTTTATACGCAAGTGTTGTCAGGAGTTTGTCACAAACCCCGCCTGACAAGCATTCATTTAGGATGGCATAAGCGTCGAACGGGCACTCAGCGAGGCTGGCAATACAAACCAGTTTATTACCAAAGAATTCTGGTTCGAGTGTACTTAGAAATTTGCGCAGGGCTTTCGTCACTTTGTCTTCTTCTTGTTGCGTCATTCCAGAACCAGCGGTAGGAGATCAAGACCTCTCTCTCTCTCTCTCTCTCTCTCTCTCTCTCTCTTTCCTCTTCGCATTACTTTTGTATGGGCCCCCTCCACCCCCTTTGGTTTCTTTCCCTTTCTCAACGTAAGCGGCCGGGAGGGGGGGGGGGGGTGGGCACGCCCTCCCCCCTTACTCTCTTTCTAACGGGGGGGGGGGGGGGGAGGGAGAGCTCCCTCTCCTTTTTTTGCAACCCGTGGCCTCAACACCTTTTTTGCAAATATCAAAGACAGAAATATGGCTTTTTTTAATGAAACGAAAACGGGGGGGGAGGAGGGGCTAGGATATTAGCAACCTGACAATCGATATATCTATCTATTTATCTAACTAAATAACTATCTATCTATCTATCTATCTATCTATATATACACATATATCTATATATCTATCTATCTATCTATCTATCTATCTATCTATCTATAGATAGATAGATAGATAGATAGATAGATAGATAGATAGATAGATAGATAGATAGATAGATAGATAGATAGATGATAGATAGATAGATAGATAGATAGATAGATAGATAGATATACATAGATAGATAGATAGATAGATAGACAGATAGACAGATAGATAGACAGATACAAATCGAGGTCTCCGTGCACACGCGCCCTCTAGTACCTTTACTGCACTCCTAGCTCTAATAACCGCAAGCACGGACTGTCGGGTCGCGTCGGCTGTCTGAGCACCCACCGTGCGTCTACCTCGTAAAGGCAAAAACCAGGGTTGTAGACAGCCCGGAGCGAACCTAGCCCCTTGGCTTTTTCCTTAGTTACGGGGTTGGTGTAAACCACTTCGATGCCCGCGGCGGGCCTGTCCTCGGCCACTACCATCTATTACAGCGTGCCTTGGACGACAGTCATGTCGAAGTCCGGACAGGTCGTTGGCGGCTTCTACACACATTAAAGCGCACCTGGCCACGTCTGTGCTAGCCAGAAGAAGCCACGCGCCGCAATAGGGTATTCACCAAAAACCCCTCTGTGCTGTTCCCGCAGACCGTCAAAGACTGTGATGGGGCCCCACCGGACCCAGCCGTCCGTATTAGCCTTGCGTAACCAGTCGCATATTCTCTGCTTGGCGGCTCTGTGGATTTCGGACTCGTAGGCCCTATAGGCACCGGGTGAACCGTGCACACGGAACCTCTGTGCGCACCCAGCCCACTGTCAAAAAACCTATTAAAGTCCTGCATCAGCCCTTGCCCTCGTACCCATTGCACATAAGCAGCATCATCCAGCATTTCTTGCAGGCACTTGTTCTTGTACTTGCCAAAGGGAACAATTAGATTGCATGCCTCCTCGCTCAGGCGCTCTTTTTCTGCGCTGGACACACGAACAGCCTTGGCTCGTGGTTCGAGCGCCGCCTGGTCTAACCCCTCTTCCTCGGACGCCCGCTTACGCTTAGACACTGACACCTTCGTTCTCTGCACGTTCGAGTCTAGCGAGCGTGCCGGAGAGTGGCCCTGTGCCGCTGCTCGGGTATCCCGCTCAGCTGTCTAAGTCACGTCTGTCGCGGCGGGCAAAGCACCCCGGAAATCGCTGTCGGCCATCTCGTTGATCAAGACGTAAGCGTCTAGTCGCAAAAGCTCTCCCAAGTTCTTTGCAGATTTCCGATTTTTGCCCCCACGCGCGGGTCTGCCCTGGAGCTTGGTTCCTGCCTCAAGCAGCCCGACTCTCCAATAGCAATTATGTTTCCCACTTTCTTTGCAGACTTTGCGTAGGGGTTTTCCTTTTGGACCTTTAGCGAGCACAAAAGAGCAGTGCAGAGCCTGCGCAAAAAAATCCTTCAACAGGTACTGCACCGTCCCGGAGCTTAGCCCGGCCTCCACGCTGGGCGCAGAATCGGCTGCCGCGGCCCCCTGCTGGCGCGGTGGCTCGCGTGCTAACCTATTCAGGTGCGTCGGTCGTAGTTTGAAGCCTTGCTGCAAGAAATGCCCATGCCCGTTCCGAAACAAGATCTCAATCAGCGATTGGTTGTTTTCGATTCTACCTAGATAGACAGGCTCTCCTCCAAGGAGCCTGTCGATCGGCCGCTGCTGCGGGCCTTGGATTCCGGCGGGCAGCTGCCCCTCGTCTAACAGCAGCTTCGCCAACGTTTCTAAGAAAATAAGTTAAACTCTGTCTCCGTGCGCACATGCCCTCTCCCGCGTTAGCGGGCGCGCATGCTCCTGCTCCACCCAGCCACGGACCGCCCATTCCTCCTGCAGGGCGGGATCCCTTCCGCTGAAACGGCACCAAGCTGCGAGCAATTCCAAAAGCAAGCTCTGGGACTTAATCCGTCTAGCGTTTTGGTAGTCTAAGCTTTCCCTAACTCCGGGATGCTTCATAAGCAACGAAAAAAACTCCTGTTTTGTTAGATCGTTAAGCTTAGCTTCGGTCGCAACGGTGAGGGGTCCAGTGCCCATAACTGGGACATCTTCAATGCCCTCTTCCCTTTCCCTTTCCTCCCCCTCCTCCTCTTCCTCCGGGCAGTTCAGCAAGGGCTCCTCTTCCCTTCAAATGCACGCACCAGGTAGTTTGCATAGCTTTCACTTTTCTCCTTCATATGAAAGATGTTTGAATTTGTTTTGTGTTTTTTTTCTTTGTAGTAGTGTAGTATTAATCGTAATTTTTTGCACTGGCAGGTTTGTTATGGTCGAAAGCGGGATTAAGAACGTTTGTCGCGTGCAAGAGTTAAACAAACTTCTAATTTAGTTAGTATGATATTACGGAGTTAGATTTATTATTTTTTTTAGTAATTAAAGAAATTTTGTTGTAGAATCTATGTATTTTGCGTGGCGACATCGCACTTCTCTTCCTCCCCCGTTCCCCCCCCCCCCCCCCCCCCGGGGGGGGGGGGGGAATTTATTGTAGGTAAAAGCAATGTTTATTATCATAATAAAGTAAAATGCTTAATGTAAACAAATATAAACAAAATTAAAAGCAAATTCTGCATGTTTGGCATTGTTATCATCATAGATTCATAGTAGCCGGGACTATGAAAAAGGAGAAAGATTACCGTGTCGGACCGGTTTCTGCCCACCTCTAAAGATGAAGTTAAAGTGTATTACAATTAATACAAACATGTTTTAATATTATTTTTATATGTTCTGCAATCAGTGAATTGATTTCCTTTCATTTCCACACGTTTTCAAAAAAGTCCATATACTTCATGGAAAATTTCGGAAAAAGGGATACCCCCAAGATTGTCGAATGTTTAGTTATAGACTCTATCATTAACAAGTACTATCAGAGCAACAGTCGGGCGGGGGAAGGGGGGGGGGGGGGGGGGGGGGGGGGGGGGGGGGGGGGGGGGGGGGGGGGGAGGGGGGGGCGTCTAGGGGGGCGGGGGGGGGCACCCCCTCCCCCCCACCTTGCCTAAAAACTCGCACGCTACACGAAAAGAAGGCGAGAAAAAAAAACACACATGAGCCTGCAACAACAGAAGCCTCGGCGCGCCATCATCTCTCTTACAAGCAAGTATTCCGAGGCAGACCCTGCAGGAGGAGGCCGAGCGAACCCTGCAGGAGCAACCAGGCCAGGCAGAAAAACCAGGGGACCAAGAAGAAAACGACTAAGACTTGGAAGAGGAAGACATAGACATAGACATGGATCAATCGAAGCAAGCTTTTCTTGTAAAAGATCATTGGCGCAAGTTTGGGGCGGATGAATTTTTTTTTCTTTTTCTTCTTGTAATTAAAAAAGCTTGACAAGACTTGAAACTCGACACTAGCTTAAAACACACAGGAAGTTAGGCAGGGCCTTATTCTACAGCCAGCATGCGCGCTCTTTTTTGCGCCCTAGCCTCTGGCCGAGTGCCTGGAAGAGGAGTGGGAGTTAGGTTGTGCCTGGTGTTGTTGTGACAGGCGAGTACTGTGGGCGGCAGGCGGCGCGCCAACGCGTTGTCTAGCGCTGCAGTGACAGGGCGTCGCGGGCTTGGCGCAGGGCCTCGCCAATCAGGTTCTGCCCTGGCCAAGCCTCCCTTTGTCGTGCCAGCGGATCATGTCGACTTAGCCCCATCGACCACACCATATCAAGCGGGTTTGCCTCGGCTATGTAGCGTGGGGCCGTGGCTAGCAAAAGTGCGAGCAGCACTGGATTTTGACTAAACTTGAGCAGGTTGGCCTGGTACACAAGGTCCTTGCGCCTTATGCTCCAGATCGCTTCGTCTACGCCAACAACTTCATCCGCCAATTGTCGCTGGACGTGCGGCGGCGAGGCGTACAGTATGGCCCGCTGGGAGTGTAGGTCTCCAAAAAATAGGGCTGTGCGGTACCCCAGATACTGTTCTACACAGTTGTAGCTAATTAAACGCCCCTCTGTGTTCTCAGCAAAGTTCGCGGGGTACCACGCCGAAGCCCAGCTATGTCGGCTGGCAAAGAAATAAAAGCCGGTGTTTTTCTTGTTCCTGGTTTTGCGAAGGCTTCTTCTGACAGGCGAGGCCTGCTTTCCCCCTCTGGTCATGTGCTCCTAGCCTTCAAGCGGAAGCTTCTCACCCTCTCGCCTTTAGCACTTTGTATCAAGCTTTTAATAATAAAATGCACTTTTTTCAACGCGCTTGCCCTCTATGCTTCCTTTCTTCTCTTGCTTTTAGGTTGTTAGCAGGTGTGTGTGTGTGTAGGGGGGGGGGGGGGGAGCACTTCCCCTCTCCTAGTTATCGGAGGGGGGGGGGGGGGATTGGGCTCATTCCGTGTTCCTTCCCCTCCTCCCTTTTTCCTCCCCTTCCCGTTTTCTCCCCCCCCCCCCCCCCCGACATCCGTCTGTTCAGGGAGCAGGGGAGAGGCGCCCCCCCTTGGATGAGTTCTAAAAAAAACACTACCTATTTCTGGCACCCTTTAAAGCCACAAATCAAAGTATTCATTTTGTTTTCAGATACGGGCTCGACACCAAGAGGAACAACTGGCTTTTGATGGACCCTGTCGCGATTACAATTTCTGTCTAAAAGATTTTTTGTATTTGTGTGCGCGCGTGCGTTTAAAAGACAGCAAGCCCGCCTTTGGACGCACTTGCGCACAGAACCAGAAGCACCAAGATTTATGCCACTCGTGAACTTAGCACGGAGGTCCAGGGCCGTAAGGAGAAAAGAGGAAAGAAAGGGGGGGGGGGGGGGGCGCCCCCCCCCCCCCCCCCCGTTGTCTTTTACTGCTTTGAGTAAAATGTTCCTGTACTCACCAGAGTAATTGGTGAATAAATTCTCTCGAAACTGCGTTGATTGCGTCCAAGAGAGGTCCGTAGTAAGAGGAGTAGACTTCCCTTCCTCTACTTCTTTCAGGAATTTTTTCTCCGAAGGCAGAAGATCATGGTAGACGCCCAGGATGGTAAAGGGATCCAAGCATTTCCTCTTGTGCTCCCGAAGACGCGACAGGGATCGTCGTAACGCGAGTTGGCGAACATTCCACGTCACCAGGGGTAGGCCAGACAGTGTGGGTACACTTGTAGAGCACGATGAGCAGCAAATAGGATGATCTTGCTGGGTGTAAGGGGGTGACCCTAACACAAACAAAACCAGACACATACTGTGTTGGTTGACTGCATAGAGTGTAGGAGAACAGAGAGACGACACAAAAATGCAAAGACAGGTGAACGGTCTGTCTCACATATGTGTTTTTTGCTGACCTCTGATCTCGGGCCACGTTCGTTGAGCAGTACCTTCCTTGTAGGAGGTGCTTTCAAATCGATCTGTCGACAGAGCACACAAAACTCGTGTGTGCAGTTTCCACTTGAAAGGAAAATTCGAATTGTGAGTTTGGATACAACCCCAAGTGATAAATACACAACGAAAGTAGTATAATATGAAATTTACAAGGGTCGTTTTTCATACCTCAAAACGACCTCATAAATTTCATTCGTCTCTTCCTATTCATTTCCCGCAAATCAATACTAAGCCTCAAAACAGAAAAATAAAAAAGCAAAATTTTTGATAAATACAAGAAAGCAGAATAAAGAAATATTTCTTTCTTTTAATTTCGCTTTTAAATAAAAACAAGAAAAAAGTTTTAAATTTTTTTTAAAGGTTTCTAAATAAAAACAAAATCAATACAAAGCATCAAAATCAATAAATTTTACTACTATAGGTATTACTATAGCACACTTATCTTTTTAATTTTTCTTATAAAATATTTCACAAACTTTTTTATAAAAATTGTCTGGGAATGGAAAGACGAAAAGAATTCTTTAGTTCCTCCGTATCCCCGCTTGAAAACCATATGATAACATCTTTAGCCGTCTATAGTGCCACCAATTATTAAATATCAAATCGAACTTTATCCGTTTCTATTTCTTTTATATAGTATATATATATAAATGTCAAACCAGATTGATGAAAGAAAACAATTAAAAAAACATAAGAGAGCAGAGTATGTAAAAGAAAAGAGAAAACAGAAATATACCTGTGTATGTGGTAAGGTAATAGGGATATACGGAAAATATCAACACGAAAAATCAGACTTTCATAGAGACTACTTCGCAGAGAAAGAAGAGGTTATGATAGGAGGACATAAAGTTATTCGTATAACTCGTAGAAACGACGACATAGAAAGATATTATAAAAATAAAATGTAAAACTATTTAAAGAAATACATATTATTACTTATATAATATGGCAAGTCAAAGAACTAAGAAAATCAAGTGTGAAAAAGATTTAAATAAAATCTTTAGAAACAAAATCAAGGAACTTAAATATGAAGGTGAAATCAGACGAGTTCATAATATTAGAGATGTGAAAGAGACAGCAACAGAAATTTTATATTACTCATTGAAATGCGAGCATAATGTACTTGTAAAAAAAAAATCGTGTTTAGCACTTCAATACAAAAACAACTGCCAAGAAATCGTTTCGATTGATTTCATTTCAAAGGCGATATTACAACAATTAAAAGAAAATATTGACAATTATAATTGTAATATCTGCACTGAGAAAACTTCAATATTAAGAGGTTGTTGTAAGTGTAATTACAAAACTTGTTTTTCTTGTCATTTTGAAAACAAACTAGAATGTCATATATGTTAAAATATAAGCACCCCAAACGTAAAGTTTATTTTGAAAGACAATTTAGAAAATTTGGACAATTTAATTAAAGTTAAAAGTGCTTTTTATATTCCGATTGCTTGGTTTTCATATTGTATGAATAATTCAAAAAATACAAATTTTATGAAAATATATTAGATAAACTTTTTACAACTGCCTTAATTTATGGTGTAGAATTTGATGATATAATATGTTGTATTTAAAAATGTAAAACAATTTAAAGAAATAAATATTATATTACTTATATATAGAGATGGGGAGACACAACAAATATCTCACACCTGAGGACAAACGAAAGGCTAAAAACGAAAAAGCAACTGCTTATTATCATAAGCACCGCGATGAAGTAAACATAAGAAGAAAGGAAAAAATGAAAGAACGAAACAGGAAACTTAAAGAATACGAAGAAATGAAAGCGAGAGGAGCATAAACAAAAACGAAAAATTATTTTTTGTGGTAAATAAAATGAATTTAGTGTTAAGGGTAAGACAATTTATGAATATATATCGGTAAAACAATTTAATTTATTTTATTATTTTTATATCCACACTAATATAAAAGTAAAATATGCCACCACCATTACCAACATCTTCAAGACCAAACAAAAGTGTGATTGACTGGTTGAAGGCTAAGGCTAGAAATAAGATTAAACCTACTGATTTATTACTAAGCAAACAGAAACTTAAAGAGACTAAAACTAGTTAGAGCAAGAGGGAATTCAAAGTAGTAGAGTTAAAATCTAGACGAGACAATAGATTAAACTCTCTTACATATGAGAAGCAAGGATTAGACATAAATTTTTATGATACCGATACATTAGAGCGAGAGGTTTTACTTCCTATATTATTAGATGCTAAAAGAAATGGGATGACAGGAAATGCTGATGTTCATATTACTATTACCTACATAACTGACCACGAAGAATTAAATAGATATTATAAAAAGAAAACATTTAATTCTTTTCAAATAAAAAACTATGATGATTTTATTGAAATGTTGAATGAGTTCAACATAAGCAATATTGACGCTTCTGGATTAGGTTATGACAGGATTATTGAATATGCTAAGGTAGTAGTAATTCAAGAAAACGGAGGAGGATGCTATGAGGGAAAATACAAAAGCAAACAAACGAAATATGAGGAAAGTATATTAATATCTTCCGCTAGCAAAAATAATAATTGCTTATTCTTTCTTTGTAAAGACATTCTTAATATGCCACTTATTAACAGAAAAAGATGCGATGATAGTAGGGAACAATTTAATCTTTTTAACGATTGCCCAATTCCTTTTTCTACCGCTGTAAAAATCCTTAATGCTTTGATTAAGGAAGGGAAGACATACGAAATTACAAATTCCCTAACAAAGGAGACAATAAGCACGAACGAAATAGGTGAAGAAGCGGATATTATGATTTACTTAGAGAATAATCACTATTTCGGATTAATTAGAAGAGATAAAAAGAAATGTGAAAAATGCTTAACTAAGTATTTACAAAACATACTTGTAATCCAAAAGTCATTAATTATGCGAATAGAAAAATATTAAAGAATGGAAAGACATTTAGGGAGAGACATTTAATAACAAAGTCTCATACAGAAAAATATAACAATAAAGATGAAATCCTTCATTACGACTTAGAAACTTGGAGAAACAAAACGATTTCCGAAGGGTTTGATATACACGATTGTTATATAGTCGGATATACTCAGGGAAGGGAAGGATTTAAATATTACGCTGGTATAGATTGTATTTCTAAATTTCTTGATTTACTCTTAGAGAGAGGAAGAAAGTTAGCATTAGAATGGGCTAACAAACAAACACATAATCCAGTTAATAAAGTAGCAGGAGTAAGAAAGAAAAAGAAGAAAGATGAAGAAGCACCGATTTTATATGTGAATAGGTTTAACGGGGCGAACTTTGACCACTACTTTATTAAACAGGAATTAATAAGAAGAGGTATTAAACCAAAATCACATATGATTAATAACGGGTCAATAATCTCTTTACAATTTGAAAATATTAAAATGTGGGATATGTGTAAGCATACTCAGGGTACATTAAAAGAAAACTTAGAAAATATGAAATGTAAACTCTTCAAGGAGATTTTGACCACGACAAGGCAACTACTTGGGAAACAATGAGTGAAGAATTAAGAAATAAGTGTCTTGAATATTTGAAGTGTGACGTTATGGGTTAAAAGAGTTATATGACAAAATAAACACAGAGATATTTGAAAAACACTCGGTGAATTTAACTTCATACATTTCAACTTCAAGTCTCGCCTTCAATATCTGGAAGAAAATGATTGATGGTAAGCACGATGTAAGACTTCCAACTATTGAACAAGAGAAGGCATTTAGAAAAGCGGTTATCGGAGCAAGAACATATCCAAGCAAAAAAAGATTTGTTTCAAAACAATACAAGGACTACTTAGCAGGGAAAATCACATTTGAAGAATTAACCGATTATTTAGTTGATGCGGATGTCGTATCTTTATACCCAACAGCGATGCTTAATTTATTTAAAGCGGAATTTAGCGGATATGAAAGACCAATGGCTTACAAGTGTTGATATTGAAGATATGATTAAGGAAGGCTACGATATAACAATTCGCAAAGGATACTATACAGAGGAGGCTGAACCAGTATTCAAAGAATATATATTAGAAATGTTTAAGGCGAAAGAGAATAGTGAAAAAGGCACACCACAATATTTATTAGCCAAACTATTTATGAATTCTCTGTACGGAAAGATGATACAACGACCTATCCCAACAGAAGCAGAATATATTAAATCAAATGAGGAGTATTGGAAATTTTGGACGAAAAATTATTTCAAAGATAAAGATGGAAACAAACTATGGCATGTATCTGGAATTCCTAGAAAGGAAGAAATAATTGAAGAGAGCATAACTAAACCTTCTCACTACGGGGCTTTCATTCTAGCATATAGCAGGCGTATTATGTATAACTACATAAAAGAGGCTAATCCAAATAAAGACATAGAAGCCGACTTCTTGTACACCGATACCGATAGTTTAGTGTTGCATGTTATGTTCGCCAAACTTATTAAAAGACTTGGAGTTAAATCTCTTGGAGGAATAACGGATGACTTAGGAGATTGTTGCAAGATAATAAGAGGAATATGGGTCGCTCCAAAATTGTATATGTTAGAATTTACAACGAATGAAGCCTTTCTACCTTACCTTACTAAGAATGACTTGAAACATAAAGACAAAGGAGTTCATATAATTGAATGCTACGAAAATGAAGGAGTAAAAAAGAGATACTTCCACCTAAGAGGTAAGGGATTGAATTCAAAAGGCTTGAATCCAGAAGTATATGAAAAGATGGATTTAGGCGAAAGCATTGAAAATGTTAGAGATTTTCAAATAAAGCAAACAACAAAACGCAGGCCGGGCTGGTGTGCATCAGGTGGAGCCGGGGCGGGTGGTTTAGCAAGGGCGGGGGGGGGGGGGGGGGGGCGAGTGAGGGGCAGCAGTGCCCCCCCCCGCCGCCAGCGCCCCCGCCGCCAGCGTGGCGCCCCGGGGGAGAGCGAAGAGAAGGGACTCCCCCCCCTGGCCTCCCCCCTGGCCTCCCCCTCTCCCTGATAGCCCGGCCCTCCCCTCCGGCGAAGACGAGCTACGTCGTGGACGTAGCGCGGTGGACAGAAAGCTGACCACTTACTGGAGTTTAGTACTACTGACTTAGTCCACGCCCAGCAGCAGCCGACAGCGCCTCCCCCCCCCCCCCCCACCAGACTGAATCCCTCCCCAGCCTTGGGCGGGCTTCACCAGGGGCAGCTACCCGGACCCGGGGGGCCACTCCGACCCCGGGGACACTCTGCCAGCATGGGCCGCCGCCGCCGGGCCTCGGGGGTCGGCCTCCTTCTGTGGCCAGGCGGTGGCGCGTGAGGTTTCGTCGGAGCAGACGTAAGCGAGGCGCACCAGCGCCGACAGAAACTCGGAGGCCGGCTTCTGCTGGTCACCGGGCGCGCCGCCCTGAGACCAATTAGGCGTCCCGTCCTGACGCCACCACTGGTGGCTGACGAAAGGCAGCGTGACCTGGATGTAGGGGCGGACCCCTACGCAGTGCAACACCTGGCGGCGATCTAGTTTCCGGTCCGCCAGGTAATGCCTGGCCTGGGAAAACGGCCCCTTTGGCCCCTGGGTACTCAGTTCCTGCTGCCACCAGCGAGCACAGCGGTCAAAGGTCGCCCGTGCGTCGGGTCCGCGCAGGAGGTCGGCCACTAGTGGCCACAGCACTGGCCGCAGCTCCGGACGCAGGCGACCGTAGCTGTTAGCGACAAAGCTCAGCAGGTTGGAGAGCCTGATGGTCGGCCCGCAAGCGCGCAACTGCTCCGGCGTAGGCAGGCAGAGCCGGCGGCAGAACCGGGGGTCTGGATCTAGCAGCCGCCAGTCTCGCTGTGCGCCAGATGCTCGGCGCCTCGGACGACGAGGCCGGGCCGGTGTGCGCCCTGGGGCCGGACCCCGGCGCCGTCGCCCCCGGGGGACAGCCGCGGGAGGAGGACGACGGGGCTTTTGTGAACTACGCGTTCGACCCGGCGGCCGTCACGCAGGCGGCAGTGCCCGCGCCAGACACAGGCCCGGACCGCGGCCCCCTGTGCAGTTTCTACGAATGACCGCCGCCCCGCGCGGCAGACAGTGACAGCGAGCAGGCTTAGTTTCGCCGGCCGGGGTGTGCCTGAGCAGCCAATTAAAAAGTCTAGCTGCGGTCCTCTGGGCGCCGGGGAGGCCAGGGCCCGGCGGACGTAGCCTGGCGTCCTAGCGCTTTACAGAAAGGAGGGCTGATGGACGAGGGGGGAGATTTCCAAGTCCTGAGCGCCCGGGCCATAGCCCACCGTGCTCTTCAGTACGTCCAGCGCGCGCGCTATAACCTGGTTGTACGTGGTCTTGCCCAGGCCCAGGCGCGCAATCATCTCGCGGCACATGAGCGCCAACTCCTTGCGCCGCTCATTCTCGTTCTTGTTCTTACCGAGGCCCCGGGCGCGACGGAAGGGCAGCGGACACTCTAGCTCTCGGGAGATACTAGTGGTCACGACTTCGCGCACCTTGTACACGGTTTCCGCCAACACCGTGTTAGCTTGTGTATTCTCGGGCAGGCTCAGCAGGTCCTTCAGCTCCCGCAAGTAGCCGTTGCGTTCGTCCCGGCACATCTTTTCCTTGTCGGGGCGATCGTGCCTGCGCTGGTCCGCGGGGGGTCGTTCCGCCCGCGACGCCGCGTCCTGTGCGGGCTCCGTCTTCCTGGCCTTGGGGCCGGCGAAGTCCCGCGCCTGAGTGCGCGTGTGCGCCCCGAACCGGGCGGTAGCGCTAGGGGCGGCCGCGGCCCCAGCCAGAGCCCCGCCCCAGCTTCTGCCTGCCCCCCTGCCGTCGTCGTCCGGGCCGGGCAGGACCGCCACGTTGTAATCACCACCAAAGGACCACAGGCCCTGCGCCGGCCTGGTCGTCGGCCTGAGCACCTGGGTGCGGCTACCTCCCCCGGGCGACCAGGCGGTCGAACAGGCCTGCGAGCAAGGCTTCCTCCTTCTCGCACTCGGCCCAGAGTTCTTGCAGCGCCGCTACCTCCAGCACGGCCTTCCCGCCGCCCGGGGGGTCGCCCGGGGGGTCGCCCGAAGGGTCGCCCGGGGGGTCGCCCTGGGCCCAAGGCACGCCGTCCGGTGGCCCAGGTACAGCGCCACGCTCGGGTGTGTCCGAAGCGGCGCACTGTCCGCTGCTGTCGGCCAACAGGCTACCCGGGCTAGCGAGATGCCAGTCTTGCGGGTCAGGTAGTGGTTGAGGCAGGGTGGGAGAGCCCGCTGGTGGTGAGGAGGGGTGGGCGCCGGGAGAGCCACTCACCACCAGCGGCGGGAGGAAGTCTAGCAGAGGATAATCGTCCTCGTGGTCCAGCTGCAGCATGTGGTTTACGTTCTACGCCAGGCGGAAAGTGAAGCGGACGCGCTCCCTTCCTCCCTGGAAAAGAGCGCGCGCCGCGCACGTGCGGGGGGGGGGGGGGGGGGGGCTCGCGCGCCAGCCTCCCCCCCCCCCCCCTCCATGCCCGCGGGCGGGCGCCGGCGGCGGGGGCTCGCGCGCCAGCCTCCCCCCCTCCGTGCCCGCGGGCGGGCGCCGGCGGCGGGGGCTCGCGCGCCAGCCTCTCCCCCCTCCGTGCCCGCGGGCGGGCGCCGGCGGCGGCTCGCGCGCCGGCGCCCGGCGCGCGGGCGTCCCCCCCCCCCCCCACCGGCCAGTGCCGCCCCCCTTTCCCTCCCCCTGGGCGCGAAAGGAGAGGAGGGGGGGGGGAGCAAGAGAAGAAGAGAGCGCGCCGGCGGAGCAAAGGCCGCGCAGCGGTCTATTTCCCAAGATGCAACATGGCCGAAGAAAAAAAAAGGGCCGGCCCCAGCCAAGCACGGAAGAGAAAATGCGCCAGCTGCGACCGGCTTTCGGTCTCGACGGGGGCCCTGGTCTCCGCCAACACCAACCTCCCAGGATTCCTAACCGCCACGGACAGCGCCCGCGGCCTCAGGGTG
The DNA here is from genome assembly GCA_019918135.1 of Paulinella micropora. Classification (NCBI taxonomy): domain Eukaryota; phylum Cercozoa; class Imbricatea; order Euglyphida; family Paulinellidae; genus Paulinella; species Paulinella micropora. Next base: position 21,648 of record WBZZ01006690.1, on the reverse strand, counting down.
TGCCGGATGTTGTTGCCCGCCCAGCGCACAGCCGCTAGAGAACGAAGCGCCTTACTGAACTATCTGCATCTGTGCAGTCTGCGGCTGCCTGTTGCCGACAGAAATAACCTACGGTTAGCACCGCTCTTGGCCGAATTCGGCGCCCGGCCGGAGGTCTACCTGACGGAAATCCAAGGCTGGGCCAGCAACAACTACCGGGCCCTGCAGATAGAGCAAGCTGCGTGGCTAAAGGCCGGCGACGCGTTGGCCGGGGGCGGGCCTGACATATTGGCGTTTGCTCCCCTGCTAATTCCTCCGGTGGGCACAGTCCACCCCGTTGTGCGCACGGCCGCTACCCGCTCTACCACCGACGTGCAGCTGCGCAGGGAAAGCTACTGGGACTCGCTCGGCGTCGCGGCTAGGCTTGGGCTCGGGGCCAGCGCCCGGAACGGCAGTTTTGTGCTCCCCGAACTGGTCATCTCCCGGGGCGAAAGCTACCCCGCGGGCCGTGACCAAGAGCTGGCCGAGCTCGCCAGCCAGAACGCGGGGTACTTCCCCTTCGCGGGACCCCAGGCTTTCCCCGTCCGGCGGCTATGCCTGCATCACCTGGTCGTAGACGAATGCACGTACCTGAAGCTCGCCAGGACAGGAGCCGGCGCGCAGCCGTTCCTGGACCAGGTCACAGCGCTCGAGTTTACCCAAACCGTCCTGCCGGAGCCAGGGGAAATCCTCCCCGAGTTCACCCTGTCCGGCCTGCCGCTACTGCAACGGTTTGTCTTTACGCAGCAAGCGCAGCGGCACGAACGGCGCCCCTCCTCGCAGCCAGCGCTACTCTTCGAGGATTGTCCGGCCCTCGCCACCATCGACACCTCTTTGCACAGCGGTGACAGCCCACAGCCGGTCCGAGTGGGCCTTCGCGGCAGCTGTGCCGCTGCGCTGCAAGTCAAGCCAGGGAACGGGGATCTGCACTGGGAGGCGAACCAGTGCCACCAGCTGACTACCCTGAGTTGGCCGGAGCTCTGCGCCACGGAGGGAATCCTCACGCTGGGGCTGTACGCGTGTAGGACCCTGCGCGAGCTTTTGTTACCACGGCTGGCGCGAGCCAGGGGCCTGCACGTACGACTGCTCCCTACCGAGCCTTCCCCTGGCTATTATTCGCCCCGCCCAGCAGCGCCCGCCGCCCCGCCGTTGCGGGACTTCGCACTTTTCCATGCGCCCGAGCTGGCCGTCGTGGCCGGAAACCTCGACGTGGAACTCCGTAGCTGTCCACGCCTGTCCAGCTTCGCACTACCACAGTTGTACAAGGTATACGAAGAGGCCGAGTTCGGGTTCCACGGGTGCGGCACCCTGGCAGAGGCTACCTTGCCTAGATTGGCATCGGTGGGCTACCTGCTGGGCCTGGACTTTTGTGCCTGCCAGCGCCTCACGGCTTTCACTCTGCCCCTGTTACAACGGCTCGCGCACCGGCCGGCCGTGGGCCAGGGCTGGGGACAGGAGCGTGGCCTGAGGCTACATTTCGAGGACTGTACCAGGCTGCTTAACTGCACTTTGCCCCTGCTGCGTACCATCGGGAAGAGGGAGGTTGGCAGCTCTTACCGAGGAGGCCCGGCGGAGGACGACGACGCGCCTGCTTTCGGGGGGTCCCTAAGTGTGTCCCTCGAGAACTGCCCTGTGTTCGAAAACCTAGACCTGCCGCTGCTCAGCAGGGTACGGGGCGGGGGCTGCGTGCTCAAAGTACAGGGCTCCGACGTTACGCGGGTAAGCTTGCCCTTGCTGCGTCTAGTGGATCAAGAGCTCTGGCTAAAATTCCGGGGCTGCGCGAAGCTACAGGAGTTTACGCTACCGAGGCTGCGGCTGGTGCGGGGGCGAGGCGAGTCTAGGAGGAGCCGCGTCAGCTTCGAACGCTGTCCCGACCTAAAAAAGTTTGCTTTGCCTCTGTTAGCGCAAGTAGGCTGTGAACTGTCGGTGTGCATCAAGGACTGCCCAGCATTCCAAGAGCTGTCGCTGCCTAAGCTCTGGAAGGTAGCGGGGCCGGTCCAGGTAGAGTTGGAGTGCCCCGAGCTGCGGACCTGTGACTTCTCCGCGCTGGCCCAGGTACGGGGTGCGTTCACTGTGACCGCCAAGCGCTGCCACCAGCTCGAGGCCCTGCGACTGCCGCTGATAGGGAGGCTGCAGGTGCAGGATGACGCGGAGGAGGTAAGACTGGGTTCCCGTTCAGGCGTGACGGTCGAGGAATGCCCCGCGCTGCAGGAGCTCGAGCTCCCCCTGACCGGGTGGCTGAACTACACGGCCTGTACGCTGACGGTGCAGGACTGCCAACGTCTGCCAGCGCTCGTGTTACCGAAGGCTATGCCCAGCGTGGCGGAGTGGGGGCTGACAATCTCCGCCTGCCCCGCTCTGACCAAGCTCGTGCCGCCCGCCAAGCTACCAGTGTGCCAGGAGCTCATGCTCCGGGTACAGGACTGCCAACGTCTGCCAGCGCTCGTGTTACCAACGGCCCTGCCCAGCGTGGCGGAGTTGGAGCTGACGGTCACCGCCTGCCCCGCTCTGGCCTGACTCGGGCTGCCCGTCGAGCTACCAGTGTGCCAGGAGCTCACGCTCCGGGTACAAGACTGCCAACTTCTGCCAGCGCTCGTGTTACCAACGGCCCTGCCCAGCGTGACGGGGCTGGAGCTGGCGATCACGGGCTGCTCCGCTCTGGCTAAGCTCGTGCTGCCAGCCGACTTAGCCCAAGTGGAGAGGTTGACGCTGTCCATAAGAGACTGCGCTGCTCTGACTGAGCTCGTGCTGCCCGCCAACCTAGCCCAAGTGGAAAGGTTGACGCTGTCCATAGGAGGCTGCGCTGCCCTGGCTAAGCTCGTGCTGCCCGCCAACCTAGCCCAAGTGGAGAGGTTGACGCTGTCCATAGGAGGCTGCGCTGCCCTGACTGAGCTAGTGCTGCCCGCCGGCCTAGGCCAGTGCCGAAAATTTCAGCTGACGTTGGCTAGCTGCCCGGTACTAGACAGACTAACCGTTCCGGTAGGGGAGGTTCCGAATGCCTAAATCAAGCTCGCGGGCTGCCCGGGGCTCAAGATTGTAGGCTGCTTAGCCTGCAAGAACTGCGGGAGATATGCTCCCAGCAGCAGTGCGTACGCCTCCACCTGCCGAAACGGCAGAAGACGGCCGCCTAGGCGCAGGGCCGGCCAGCAGGCCCGGACCTGCCGGGTAGGCCCGGGGGGGGGGGGGGGGGGGGGGGAGAGCTACCGCCAGGCAGGGCTCGGCGGCTGAGGAGCCCCGCGGCCTTCCTCTCCGCGGGCTCTCCCCCTCCCTGCCAGCAGCTCTGAGCGAGTCAGGCAGAACCACGGGCTGTCACAGCTTGGGCTGCGGACTTGGTAAAAAGAAATTGGGGCCACAGGACAGGCCGGTCTCTCCACCGGGGCCTCGGTCCGCTGGCATGCGCCGGCCGCGGATCCCGGCCCCCCCAGAGAGAGAGAAAGAGAGAGAGAGAGAGAGAGAGAGAGAGAGAGAGAGAGAACGTGAGAGAGAGAGAGAAAAAGAGCCCAAGGCTGCCGCAGCTTGATTGTTGACCTAGTTAAAAAAACTTTCTCTTTAGCAACAGGGCAGGCCGACACGGGCCTTGGCTCGCTGGAATCTGCTGCGCAAAGGCCGGTGGGCGACGGGGAACGAGTTTTCTCCGAAATCCTGGTTGGCCAGGCACAAGCGCCGCCCCCCCCCCCCCCCCCCCCCCCGCGGCGATCTTCCAAGGGACGGGCCGCCGCGCGGTCAGCCCGCTCCGGCCGGCCCGGGCCAACACCAGGGGGGAGAACAAGTGGCTGCCCCCTCCCCTTGACCCGGGCCGGGGGTCGTGCCCCTCTCCGGGCTGTCACAGAAAAACCAGTAGCGTCCTTTTTTTTAATGACTTGTACGGGCCCCGGACCCCCTGTGCGTTCCCCTCACTTCCTACTCCCTATCCTGGCTGCCCCGGGGCTCGCGCGGCCTACGCGATGCGGCGGCGGGACTGCACTAGCCGCCGTTCGAACACCGCGTGCTGCCAGTGTTTGTCCATCAGTGTTTCTTTGCCCTGCACCTCCATGATGCGCTTGCCATGGTCAAAGACGTCTTGCACAATCTGCTGGCAGGCCACTAGAATGCCCTTCATGGCCAAGCCCTGGACGATGCTGACATTGGTCTGCTGGCTCAGGATGCACTGCATGACCCGGCGGTAGAACGTAGCTTTGCACAGAGCCGGCTTCAGGTGGCTCAGCCGGAGTTCCCGCGCAAACTTGCGCCGGAAGAGCCTGGCCTGCTTGGCGCGCACCGTGCGCTTGGCGCCGCGCCGGCGCTCCTCTTTCGGACTGTCTTTTTCCGGGGGCGGGGCGGAGCGGCTGCGGGCCCGCTGGGAGTCACGCTGCTTAGTCTTCTTTTTCTTCCGCTTGGTGCTGCTGCCGGCCTTATCATGCCCCTGGCGCGAGCTGGCCTTGCCGCCAGACTCGGACGTGTGTCTTTTCTTGCCGGGGCTGGAGTGCTCCCGGTGTTTCTTCCGCCGTCGCACGCCCTCGCTCTCCCCGGGGCCGACGGTGCGCTTGGTACGCGTCATGCTGTGACTGTGGGCCTTGACTGGCTGTTGGCTGGCGCGTTTGTGGCGTCCCAGCCCCCGGCCGCCGCCTCAGGCCCGCCCCCCGCCCAGCGGCGGCCCCGCCGCGCGCCGGGTAGGGCGGGGGGAGGGGAGGGGGGCTGGGGGCACGCGCGGGGGAGCGGGGGAAGGGGAGGGGGGCTGGGGGCACGCGCGGGGGAGCGGGGGAAGGGGAGGGAGGCTGCTGGCACGCGCGGGGGAGCGGGGGAGGGAGCGCACGCGCGGGGAGAGGGAAGGAGGAAAAGGAAGGGGTGGCCTCCCCCCCGGGGGGGAAGGGGGTGTGCCCCCCCTGGGGGGGAAGGGGGGGTGCCCCCCTGGGGGACCCCCCCCCCCCCCACAAGAAGTGGCGGCGTGGCATGAACCGCGCGGCAGACGAGGCGGCTAGGCTCGAGGACTTTTTGCGGGCCAAGCTGCCGGGCGCCCGGCGCCGGGGGGTGGAGGGCGTCCAGGCCGACCCGGCCCGGTGCGTGTTCTACGGCCCCGAGCCCCCCGCGGTGCCGGCCGCCGAGGCCGACCGCGCGGTGGAGGTGGAGCACTGCCTGTACGAGAACGCGCTAGCGCATGACGACCTAGAGCGCAAGCGCTATGACCCCGCGCTGCCGGCCGAGGCCCGACAGCACTACATGGAGCAGCTCAGCCGGGACGAACTGGCGCTGCTAGCCGTGCCCATGGTGGGCCGGCCGTGCTTTATCGAGCACTGGGACAACGAAGACGACTACGACCCCGTCCGCGGCGCGGGTGATTTCCGGCAGAGCTGGGGGTACGTGGCCGCCACGCGCTTCGACCCGGCCACCCACAGCCTGTACATGTACAGCGCGCTGCACCAGAACGTGGAGGGGCTCGCGAGCGCGTACCGCCTGCGGGACCCGGGGGGCCCCAAGGGCGCGAGCATCCAGCACCTGCGGGACTCGCTGAACCACCAGGCGGCCGTGCTGGAGAATTCTTACTGTGCGCAGGGGGCACGCCCCGGGACGTACCTGCTGGGCTGGCGCTTCCTGTGGCCCGAGCGCTGCTACCGCAACCCCGGCCCGACCAACAGCAGCCGCGTCCTGCTGCCCCACCAGGTCGCGGACCTGAGCGCCCTGCCCTACTTCCGGCCCAGGGCGGGCGGGGGGCGGGGGGGCGCGGGGGCGCGGGCCAGCCCCGCCCCCCCTCCCTTCCCCCGGCGCGGGCCGCCACGCTGGCGCGGGCCAGCCTCCGGCAGAGAGGGCGAGCGGTCTAGGCAGAAGAGCTTGCTTCTTGTTAATTTGGGCCGACCCGGGCACCTCTTAGTAATCAGGCACTACGCGGAGTATGGGTAGGTTGTGATCGCGCCGCCAGTCATGTAGCTGCTGTATAGCTGCGTCACTGAACCGGCTACAGCCCCGGAGTTCCCGCAGTTCGGGCAGATCCCAGCAGTGCCGCAGCGCGGCGTCCGTGAGCTGCGTACACTGTTTGAGGTACAGTGTCTGCAGGCTGCGCAGACCACGGCAGTGGCGCAGCGCAGCGTCCGTGAGCTGCGTACAAAAGCTGAGGCGGAGTTCCCTCAGGCTGCCCAGACCCGCCAGGTATTGCAGTGAACCATCACCGAACTGCGCACAGAAGCTAAGGTCCAATGTCCGCAGCCCGTTCAGCCCAGCTAAGTGTTGCAGCGAATCGTCTGGGAGCGCCGTACAGTTGTCCAGGATAAGTGTTTGCAGGTTTGACAGTGGTGGTAGGTTTTCTAGCGTCTGTAGGCTGGTACAGTTACTAAGGTCCAGCTCTCGTAGCGAGTCCAACCCCTGCAAAAGTGTATCGTGGGTGAGCCTGCCGCATGAGCAGAGGTCAAGTCTCTGCAGGCTAGGCATCGGCGGTAGCACTTGATTCCCGATGAGCTGGAAACAACAAGCGAGGCGTAGCTCCTGCAGAGAAGACAGGCCCCTCAAGTACTGCAGTCTCTCGTCCGTGACCCAGGAGAGTGCTAGCCACTGCAGGCGCTGCGGTTGTAGGAGCGCGAGCGCAGAGACATTGAACCTAACGTTTGTGAGGTCAAGCTTCTGCAGGTTTCGCAGCTCAGCCAAGCGATGGATTACTCCTATCGTGACGCGGGGGTGTGAGCTGAGGTTGAGCGCCCTGATGTAGGGAAAGGCCCTCCCCATGGCCGAGATACTTTGGCGCGTGAGGAGGTCGCCGTTGTGATTGTGGCTTATGCGTACTTCATCCACTACCAGACCAGACGGACACGGTTCCCCCTGCCACTTGTCCAGACCGCGTAGCGCCGCCCAGCCCAGTGTAAGGCACGTCACCTGGACCCCGGCCTCACTCCAGACCCAGCTGGCCCAGGCCAGGAAGGTTAAAACCTCGGCCTCCGTGTCCAGGCGGAGCTCCGCACGGCGAAAGCGCACCCAGGCCTCCGGCTTGTTTAGAAATCGGCGCAGTTCGGGGCTCACCGCCCCCAGCTTGGGATACTGGCCCAGGTATCCCCGGAGGTGGTGCCAAACCTCGGTCGGGAACCCCAAGGTGTGCCCGCCTGGGGGGGGGGGGGGGGGGGGGCAGAGCGGCGATCCATGGTTTTCGTTGGCCTTTCTGATAGTTAGCAGGGGGAGAACCCCGCGTCGCGGACGGGGGGGGGGGGGGGGGGGGGGGGGGGGGGGGGGGGGGGGGGGGGGGGGGGGGGGACCAAGACCGCGGGAAGGCGGGGGGGGGGGGGGGGGGGGGGGGGGGGGGGGGGGCCGGATGGGGGGAGGGAGCGCCCGCCCCCCCCCCCCCCCCCCCGGCAGCGGGCCCTCTCGCGCTCGCAAGTGGGAGGGGGGGGGGGGGGCTGGCCCGGCGGGCCCTGCCCGGCAGCAACCGGCAAGCAGGACGAGGCGGTGTCTTTGGTTAATCTTAAAGACTGTGTTATTTCGTGGCGGTACCCTACGGCCTCTGTCGCCGGTTGCTTCCCTCGGGGCGCTCCCGCGTGCACGACGTTACGGGCAGCGTCACTGGTCTGCAGCGCCGAGACTCTGTCGGGCTTTCGCACGAAGACCTCTCCCTTCCTTGGCCGGGCATTTGGTTATTCCTGGCTGGTCAGCAGCCGGCCGAGCGAGGTTGCTTTATTTACCTGACGAGCGCAGCCTGTCCTGCGTTACGTGCTGGTTCCGTAGGGGTGGTCTGCCTTAGGCGGTGTGCCGCCCCCCTGGGCGCTGCCTGGCGGGCGGCCCGGGCCCTCGCGCCAGTGCCTTGGCCACGGGAGCACTGGCTCCCAGAGCCGAGGGGCCTGGGTTGCAGCGGCCGCAGAGCAAAGACCAGGACCAGCTGGCTCTCTCCTGGGCGATTGCGGTACGGCACACCAGACATCCAACGGTAGCCAGTACTTGTTTAGTCGGTTCAAGGCTAGCGCGGCGTGCGTTACGCGCTGGTCCTGGCTCCGTAGGTGCGGGCACTGCACTAGGAGGGGGAGGGAGAGAGAGCGAGGGGCGGGGGAGAAGGGGGGCGGGGGGGGGGGGGGGAGAGGAAGGGGCAGAGAGGGCTAGTGGCCGACACTAGGCACAGGACGGCGGGAGCGTTTCCGGCAGGTGCGCGGGCGCCAGCGCGCTGCCGAGCGCAAAGTGGGCGCAGAGTACGGTCGGGGGCAGGGCCCAGCTACTCAGGTCCTGGTCAAATGAGGCGGCCTGGAAGAAGAGGGCCCGGGCGTCCGTCGCCGCGCCGACCTGCCAGGTAGCCAGCGGCTGGTTAAAGCTGGTCGCCCCGCTAAAGGTGGCGGCTAGGTTGTCGACGCGCCGCACGTCCCAGCTGGCAAGGGGCTGGTTGAAGGCCGTGGCGTCCAGGAAGGCGCCCGACAGGTCCGTCACCCGGTCGGTGCGCCACGCGTCCAGCGGCTGGTTAAAGGCGGAGGCCTGGGCGAAGACGGCGCGCAGCGACGTCACGCCCGGCAGGCGCCACTGGCCGACCACCGGCGAGTTAAAAGAAGTAGCCCCCGCAAAGGAGTGGTCCAGGGACCTCACCTCGCCCAGGCCCAGCGGGGGCTCGGCCGGCAGGCTCGTCAGGCGCCGGCAGCCCCGGAAGTGGCTGCCCCAGGCGGGGTGTAGGCTGACGCCCCCCCAGCTCGTGATGGCTACCAGGGACTCGCGCGTCGCTGCCTCGGCGTCCTGCATGGTCCACCCGCCCAGGCGCGCCCGCGTCGTGGCATAGTAGCGGCCGGCGGTGGGGAAAACACGCTCGCAGCCGGTCGGGTAGCGCCCGCACTCGAGGACCTGGCCGTCGCTCCAAGCGATGGACGCTCCGGGGGCCAGGGGGTAGGCCGGGAGGCGCAGCACTTGGCCGGCGGCCACCTCCCACACGGAACGGAACACGGGGGGCTCGGTCGCGCTGGTGGTCGTGGTCGTCGTCGCCGGCGCGGGCGGCTCGGTGGCGGGGGGCTCGGTCGCGCTGGTCGACGTCGTCGTCGCCGGCGCGGGCGGCCCGGTGGCGGGGGGCTCGGTCGCACTGGTCGACGTCGTCGTGGTCGTCGCCGGTGCGGGCGGCTCGGTGGCGCTGGTGGTCGTGGTCGTCGTCGGCGCGGGCGGCTCGGTCGCGCTGGTGGTCGTGGTCGTCGCCGGCGCGGGCGGCTCGGTGGCGGGGGGCTCGGTCGCGCTGGTCGACGTCGTCGTGGTCGTCGTCGGCGCAGGCAGCATAGTTCATACTACAAACATAAAAAAGAAAGTTAATGAGAATAAATGGAGTGGACGCGACTTTATCAATGAAAATGATAGTATTCCAAAAGGATTCCATATCCGCTCCTAAATTAATGATAATAATTAATTAATTTTTTTCCATAAAATTTTTTACCACTCTATATAGACCAATGACCACCCTCACCAGATTATGTGAGAAGTTTGAGAAACTCTCTATTGAAAATAAAAAAGAAACATTTTCTCTTACCGATGTTAAAAAGATAATTACTGACGAAATCCAAATGATTGAAAATGCACGGGCAAGCAAGCCAAGGGATATTTTTCCATTCGGTAAGTATAAAGGTAAGAAAATTCAAGATGTTGCTACCATTGACAAACCATATCTTGAATGGGTTATGAAACAGCCGTGGTTTGAAAAATTTACAGACATTAAAAGTGAAGTAAAAAAATATATTTGATAAAAAAATAATATAATAATATAAGATGACTGACCTGAACACCAAACAAGACTACTTGAATGAAATTGAAAAATGGAACCTTGACGGTGGCAATGTCAAAATGCCAAAAATTAAATGGACTAAGCCTGACATTGTATCTTTCTATGAGCAATACAAGCCTAAGGATGACACAGCGAAAGCTACAGACGAAGGAAACGTGAAAGTAGTTATTCCGTTGGAGGCCACATTAGAAAAAATGATGGAGGAACAAAGCACTCCTTTTACGGCGACTGATTTAAAAGAGACTGGAATTACCGAAATAAAGGCTAATGTTGGCGAAGAAATAGCGAATGCTACATGCACAGAAGAAGGATGTATATTAAAGTAAGATGTTGTGCTTCAATATGGAAAGTATAAAAAAATGAAAATTGAAGATGTTGCTAAGATTGATAAACCATACCTTGAATATTTAATTCAACAACCTTATTTTAATAACAAAGATGCGGTAAAAAAATATCTTTGATATTTTGTTCTGACTGCCGTCATCACACTATCGCTTCGCGATAGTTCGCCCTTCGGGCAGAACAAACATCGTTTTTTTTCCTTTTTTTTTCATTTTACATTTCACGATGTTTGTTGAAGACGTAGTCTGAAACAAATATCACTGGTCTTCTATGAAGTTAGCAATAATATTGACATTTCCTCCTCCACCAGCAGAGACAGACTTCTGCGTAAAAGTTAATACATCACTCGGCGATAGGTATATATCATAACTTCTAAGATTGATTTGTTGAGTTGATTGAGAATTTACATATAGTTTAAAAATTGTTGTTCCGTTTGCGATAGCACTCGCCTTTGTGTCAGTATCTACAATTGAATACTTAGAATCAACATCTGCAAAACCTGCTCCAGTTAGTGTTCCATTTAATACCATTCTGACAACATTCGACTTAGTATCTTCATTTGTAATACTTATCAAAGTTGGATAAACATTTGAATAATTTGTTAAATTAGCACCGCCCGCATCAAATGTTGCTTTATTCCTGATACTAATAATAGGACTTTCAGTGGTGTTTGCTGCTTTACTTCCTTCCACTTCGTTTGTTACACTTGTGTTTATCGTATTCGTTCCCTCAATGAATAAACTGGCACTCGCTGTTTTAAGAGATTGTATTCCAGTCGCTGCATCATTTCTCATTGCTGCAGTAAAAGGTAATGTCGTATTTCGTAGGCTTACACCATTATTAGCATTCGCATAGTCAATCATATGAACTAATTGAAATAATCCTGTTATGGGATTTTCAATATAAAACTTGATAGCACCGAAACCTAAATATTGAAATTGAATTTGAAATACATTTCCTTTGCTCCAGTTTAAGTTTGGCATAGCATAATTTCCATCGCAAGGGTCGTCCCAGTCTTCTTGGTCAATATAATCTGCAGCACCTCCCGCATAATGTGCGATATTCTTTCCTGCTTGATTTTTGTAAAAATAAAATCCATCGTTAAGGTCATTTCCTATTCCAATATATGAATAGTAATCTTTTGTATCATCCGTTGTCCATAGAGCAGTAAAGCGGGCTAGGACACCCATTCCAGTTCTATATTTTATTCTCCTTTTACTTACCAGTCTAGCATCTGCCGTAGCATCAGCAGTTGTTTTCAATTCAGCCATATTATCCAAAAATGACACAGACGATTTTGTTTCTGTTTTTGTCCATATCCTAGTATTAATTGTATATGGAAAGATTTCTTGTAATACTGGTGTTAATTGACCTACTACTGCTTCGCCAAAAGCGGTTTTTGAATTATTTGTTTCAATATCACCATCATATCCAACCCTGACGTTTATAAATTCTCCGTCAGGATTTGTGCGATTAAATTTCTCTGGTGAGTAGTCATCTCTTGTGTATATAAAACAAAAAAATATTTTTATTTTATTTTCTTTTTTTATTTTTATTAGTTTTACAAAGTTCATAAACATCTATGACATCAAAATTTCAACTCCTTTAACAAGCACACTACGTTGAAGAATGGCGAATGTGTAATGGTTAAGATTAGTTATGTTAGCACCACTCGCATTATCACCTGTAGTTGAAACGAATTCATAATATATCGCCTCTCAGTGTCTAGGCTTAGACCGCTCACCTCATAGCCGTCGGTGTCCTTATCGCACAGCGGGCGGTTATTGTCCCACGTATCTACATGGAACCAGTTGTAATGATAGACATCACTGTTTAGGATAGCACTTCCCTTCAACTTATCCTTCAAAATCATATAGTCCTCATTTTCCTTTGTGTCAATATCAAAATGCTGGAGACGAGAGCCGTCAAGGGTTGTATAGTATTTTAAAACCTTTACACCAGCTCTGTTGTCATTATCAAAAGAAGTATTAGCACTCTCGGTGAAATGAAAGGTTGAAGTATAAATACGACGAATTCTTTCACCCTGCGAGCGGTTCATCTTAATAACATAGTTCTGTTGGTTTGTTTGAAGACTTTGTTTCCAAGCGATAGGATACTCAATCTTAAATGGAAAGCCTTCACCCGCAATCTTTGCTGGACACCAAGGATGACATTCGGGTCAGTCTCAACAGCAAGGAATAGATTTAGGTTAGAGACGATAGCACCAGTGGTCGTAGCTGCAGCACCAGTGGCAATAGAACTCACATTAGTGCCATAGAATGAAGAGCGGTTGGTTTCAGCCCACACAATCCGCAAATCCAAAATTTCATTAAATCCAATAGTCTTATCCAGTTCAAAAATAGTGCCAAACAGCATACCCAAAGGAAACTTAACATTAATAACAGGGGTGGCAGTATTATCACCCCCACCTTCAAAATACTTAGCCTCCTCGAAAGGACCATTAACAAGGCCATAGGTTCCAGCAGTGCTATCAGCGAGAGCGGTATCATCGTGGCGACGGGCATTAACAAGAGGCACTTTGTAGTTTGCTTGAACTGCAGCCTTAAGACCTGCTACATCTGCCGCATCAGTAATTGCCTTTCTTTCTGCTACGGTTCCAATTTCAACTTTTCCCGCATTACACTTTTGAAGCATAGCACCGCTAGCCACACCAGCACCATGATTTTCAAGTGCCATAAATTTTTCATACTTCATTTCTGGCTTCCATATCACCTTAGTGTAGTTCCCCACATGTTGAAGATTACACAGATACTGCCCGCGTCGGCTTCGCAATTCAATAGTTTTAATCATAGACAGACAATCCATATAGATACGATTGTAGCGACCCGCACCACCCGCACCAGACGGAGTGCAAGTAAATCGCAACACACTCCTCGCAAGGTTCAAAGGACGAGTAGGAATTTCAAATGTGCTTTCCGTTCCACCAGCAGTTGTAAGTGGAATAGTTTGCGACCCTTCACGGCTGGTAAGTTTGTTCAATTCATACTTACCTGTGAGCAGTTCCTTAGTCTGATGGACTAGTTCTCCTCCGTATTGGACAGGCATTTTTGTTTTGTTTTTGAAGTAGTGTAAATTAACTAATTCACCAGAATATATTAAAAGAAAAAAAAATAATTATAAAAAAATCAATTAATTAATTGATTTTTGCTATAACACAAAAACTAGTTTTTGTTCATAAATCAAAAATAATTATCTAGATTTCAATAAATTGAAAAATGAAGTAAATAAATTAAAATAATTAGTTTCACGATAAACCAGTAATGTCATAACTATTCCCAAACCATTAAGATTTATTGCTTGGTCATTTTCGTCTGTCAAGTAAAACCTGAATACATTGTTTGAACTCGCAGATAATGTCTTCCCGTATTCGCTTCCAGAGCCGTCATAGATGACAGACCCAAAAGGAATTTCGTTGGCTGTGTATATTTCTTGTAGAATATGATTATCACCTTCATTCACCAAATCAGATTGAAGATACAGAGTTTTTTCACCAGTTAGAACAATCACATTTGGCGATTTAATAAAATCATTAGCGAAGAAATATGTTGAGTTTCTATCAAACCCCATTACCTCGTGAATACGTGTATCAGCATCAAATATAAACCGCGGTTGAATACCTCCGTTATTTGAAACACTGAATGTTAATTTACCATCCTCCGCTTCTGTGTTTGTATTGTTGCTTGAGACGACATAAGTATAGTCATTCGGACTTTCTGTTGTCAGTACCTCGGCCAGTTTATTTTTTAAGTTGTTCCTTGTGTAGTTTCCCTCAGGTATTGTAATTAAAGCCTCATACCCGTCTTCGGATAATGTAAAAGTATTATATGGTGAAGCCACAGAGTAATACGATTTCGGTACATAAATATGAAGAATTTTACAATGTGTGGGATTGTCTAGCCCCTTCATATTGATTTCATGTGTAAAGTCGCTGTCTGTTCCCGTTATTCTATTTTTACTATTTATGTAATAGATACCAGAACTTCTTCCTCCCTTATACTCCATCGTAGGTGCTTTTTATAAAAACCACCTACAACCTCAAAAATCTATATATTAGAAATATCTTTTATATGTATGTATCAAAATTACCATACCCATTCTGTGCTTTTAATTTTTCTGCTTCGTCTTCTTTTAAGTCTGTGTAGCCACTGGCAAATTTAAATTTAATACCTTTTGCTCGCTCCATTAAAAACCTCATACTATGCCAACCGCACGTGTCTGAGGTGTTTGATTGTTGTTTTACTTCATTAACCTTCATTAATAAACAACTATCGGGGTGGCTTTTTATCAATTAGTTGTTTCACTTGTTGTTGAAAGTCTTCCGTCGGCTCGTAAAGTGCTAAAGGGTCATACACTTCAACACTCCTGACTTTATCTAGACTTATCCATACGGCTATCCAATGAGACCCTGCTTGCTTGTGATTGTCCAAATTCATAATAAATCGTATCGCTTTCTGCTTCCGGGCTTCAACTTGTAGATTTCATCACTGGCTATTGCTCCGAGATACCATCCATATTTTTTCATTATATCATCTATTTCATTAGTCATTAAGCCGCGACCCTCACCCTGGTGTTCCTCTGGTTGCTGTGGCTCCTCTGGCTGTGGCTCCTCTGGCTGTTGCTCTGGTTGCTGTTGCTCTGGTTGCTGTGGCTGTGGTTGCTGAGGTTGCTCTGGTTGCTGTGGCTGTGGCTCTAATGGCGGTGGTAGTTGTTGTGGCATTCCCTCGTCAATATTTAAATCCGTTGAAACTTGTTTATCCACATTCGGATCTATTGTCATTTTGCTAGTTAGAGTTTTTACAAAATTATGTTTGTTCATTGTGTGTTTCCAATCTTTGAGGGCTAAGTATTTTTTTATTTTCGCAATTGAAAATAATTTATTAATCATTTCGTCCAATGTATGGTGTAATTTCCTACCTGCACCTCCTTGTTTCCCCATATACTCATCATACTTAGCATAATCTGCTATTTTCTTTTTTATTTGTTTCTCATCGTTTCCTACACTAATTTTAAACTTTTTTACCATCGCCATAATCTATTCGCTATTTTCTCTATGTTTCAATTTTGTATGTCCGTCCATTTCAAGTTTCCTTTTTAAGGCCCTCGATAAATCAACGATTTTAATTTCTGGTAAATACTTTTTTGATAAGGCATCTTTCATTGTTTGCTTAAATTGTAAATTTTTAACATCATTTTCCGTAGATTGCCCCTTTCTTCTGCTTGTGCTAGTGCTTTCCTCATATCAGTCAGTTTTCCTTTTTTTGTTGCAATAATTTAATACCATCTGCTGTTTTTTGTATCATTCTATCAGTCATTTTTTTAATCTCTTCATCAGTATAATAAGCGGATTTCAAAAGTTTTATGTTTTCATCTAGTTCAGTGTCTTCTGCAGTAGGGGGTTTTGGAAGTGGTGTCGCTGGTGTAGGTGGTTGATTATTCACCGCTTGTATAAGTTGTGGTTGATATTGTGGCTGTGGTAATAGTAATAATTTTTGTTTCCTATCGTGTTCAAACTTTACATCGTCTACGAGTTTTTGCTCCCTTCTTAGTTCCCTGTCCTTTTCTTCCTGCCTTTCCTTCGCCTCTGCTATTTCTCTTTTATGTTCTCTGTCCAATACCTCTTGTCTTTCCTTTGCATCGGCGTCTACGCGACGCTCTTGCCTTTTCTTTTCATCTTCCATTTCATTCCTTGCTGTCTTTTCTTTTTTCTCTATATCCTCAATACCCTCATACTTTTCCTTTCTGACTTTGTCTAAGTGATCATTAATGGCTGTTCTCGTATTCTGTTCAATCTCTGATAGACTTTGGACTTTTCGCAAGTCTTCTTTTTGCTTAGGTGCTCGCTTTGCTTTTGGTCTGCTTAAGTATTTCATAAAAAGTTTAACAATTTGAAGTGTGCTCATATCATTTGTCTTTTTACCGAAATTAAGATAATATTTTTTACCCTTCTGGATAATATACGGCTTCCCGCTTTTATTCCTATAAACCCGCGGGGGTCTTAATTTCTGTTTCTTCGCTTTCTTGACGACCATTCTATATTAACAAAAAAATATTTGCGCACAATTTCAAAACAAAATATCATTTAAAACTTTAGTGCACCGCATCCTCTCTGCTTTCTCTTGCCATATCCGAGTTTTGAAGCGGTGGCTTGGACAGATCCTGCATAAGGAACTCCAATACTGCTTAAGGCTCCCGCAGTCCTAGAGATTACTTTGTTATCACGAAGGAATTTATTAACAGCCAAGGCAGTTTTCCCCACTTTTTGCCAGTTAATTTTACCGCCAGCCTGTCCCTTGCCTCCTTGCTTCTTCTTGCGACCAGTCTTCTTTTTGCCTCCAGCCATTGTGCTTGAGTTAATTGTTCGTTTGCCGATTGTTGGAATGACTTCAACACGAGTTGTTTTTACTACCATTATACTATGAAAAAAAATATTTATTAATTCTAAAAATATTATTTTAATCTGAAGTTGAAGTTTTTGCGAAGTTCATCATCAACACTTGAAACATATAAAAGTTAAATCTCTCCTTTGTAGCCTCGTGATACTTTTGAAGAAAGTAATCAAAGTCAAAAGATAAGTCTAAGTGTTTTTACACGAGTTCCATTTTATCCTGAGACTGGCCCGGAAAGATTAATAAATAATCTAACTGCTTAATGGCTTCTGGCCGTAGGTCGTTTAAATACTGGCTAGACATAATCACCTTTGATTTATAGTGTCTGTTCTTTTTTAACAAATCACTTACGGACTTGTCTCTTAATCCGCTCCCTAAATCGTCCAAAACAAAAACAACCTCTGGCGAAATATACTTACTTGGTCTCGCCTCCGCGGCGCTCTGTTTCTTTTTTCTTCTTTTCCAAAGTATAAAAATTGTGGCTTCTCTATTTCTTCTTTGTCCTGTTTTACTTCTCCTTCGTGTTGCTCGTCATGTCTGTTCAGTTTGTCTAACTCATAATCAATGACATTAACACCATCTGATTTAAGAAATGTATATATTGCCATCGGGTTGCCTCTGTTCTTAAAGTGCTTTACCATTGCTTTATAAATGTAGTCCTTGTGAATTGTTGAAGCAATAATGACAATACGGGTTTTTCTGTCTGTAGTCCGTTTCAGTATTTCAAAGAGTGCTGCCGTTTTCCCGCTCTTCTTATGGGCGAGTAGAAATGTGTTGGCATACGGCTCGTTGAATAATTTGTAGCCCTTGGACTTTTTGTTTCCTTCGCCTTCCTGATTCACTGGCTTCACCTTGACATTATTGATTTTTTGCATCCTATATTCTACGCAACGAATTCCAAACACACAACAATTCTTCCCGCTAAATTTCCTGTGTCAATATTTCCGCTGTCAGTTTCAAGGACTTTAAATGTATATTGTCCGTCGCTCCACCAACAACCCCCAAATTATAACCGAGGTTTGAAATGTTTGCTGTGGTGCTGTCCGCAAATGTTCCAATAATTCCAATTCTATCCATGTAAAGAATTCTGGTTTTTGTCTCTGTCTGGTCGTTCATATAGTGGATAAATTTTACATTCATTTTGGTGGGTGTGATTTGAATATTTTTATTAAATGTTTTGCTTCCTCCAGCAAAATCATGGCTCAGAAAAATAATCTTTTGGTATTTGAACTCCGTCATCATATATTTTGTACAATATAAAAAAATGATTTTAATATTCTTGTTTATGTGGTCTGTGTTAGGTCGGACTGCCTGCGACTTTTACTCACGGGTAAGCGAAAAAAAGAATGAGAGTTGTGCTTATTGTATAAAGCAAGGAATAGAAACTAAATTTAAATGTGTTTTCATAAATTACGGAAATAATATGTGTCGTAGTTTTGATGAAGCCCTGCCTTTAATGTGTTCGGGTAGTGATGCTTATTGGTATAAAATACACTTATACGAGTGCTTTGATATTTGAGAATTGCGCTTCGTGCTACGCACTCTCGCTTATTCTCACAAGTCCCGAAGGGACGTTGTGACGGGACGAAGTCCCTCACAAACATCGTTTTCATATTTTAATGGTGGACGATGTTTTACGAAGGCACGAAGTGCATGAGTAAAATATCATTTCTTACTTGAAGAAGGTGATGGAAGGCAGATACCGATAAGTAAGGTCAAAATTCCGACATAAGTATTAGCAACCTCGCACGGCAAGTTCTTTTCAGATAGCCTCACGATAAAAAGGGCTATAATGGCAACGATGATACCCATTTGAAATAAGTATTTAATAAGTCAGCTGTCGGTCGGTCTGTTTTTTATACAACAACAATTCCAGTTATCTTCCAATTCGTGCTCTATTTTTTTTTCCTCAGTCTTTAGTTCTACTTCAAGAACACGAGACTTTAATTCGGGAGTTAGTTCGCCATCCATATCCATAATAGGCGGGGGTCTGTGAAGTCTGGTTGTATTATTTGACATTATCAAGAACGGCCACTCTGATTTCTGCTAATTGATTTGCTTGGTCTTGTAGTATATTCATAAGATTTTTATTTTCTTTTTCTAAATTAACTACCTTTTCCGCCATATGTTGAAAAGCACTAACCAGTATTGGTATAAATTCCATATATGATACTCCTTCAAGGATGCTTTTTCCGTCGTCTGCCTTCATTCCACTTTCAGATACAAATTCTGGAAATATTTTTTAACCTCGTCGGCGATAAATCCGTGGCTCTTTTTTTCTTTTTATCGTCTGATTTCCAATAATATGAGCAACAATTAATTTTCATTAATTTCTCACAACATCCCTCACAGTCTAGTGTTTTAATATCTGATTTTAATCTCCTGTCTGAACCAGAAGACCATGTATTTGCTCCCGCATTCAAATAAACATAACCCGTATTGTTTTCACCATTTGATAATGAAGTCGACCAAGCATGTAATAATCCACCTGTATTCATTACCACCGCATAACCTGAAGAATCTCCTGCTTTCATAAATATTTGTGGGTTGGTCGTATTTGATGGTCTTTTTCTTAATGTTAAAAAACCGCTGGATGCTGTCGTCATGCTTGTATCACTCTGAGCATAGATTACTCCAGTCCCTCTCGCATAAAAATTTAAATCTTGATTGGTATTGCTTCCCGTAGCATATATTGAATTATAACCAAAACCAACTCCCTGTGTCCCGTTGCTGTGTCTGAAATCAACACCAGCAGAAGATGCTCCAAGATTGGCTGTGACATATAACCCGACTGGTGTAGCATGAGACCCACTTCTTGCTTCCCCGCGTATGTCGACTGTGCTATTAACAACAGATATCCCAGCATTTGCCGTTAATCCACTTGCGGTTGCCGTTGTTGTTGATATCCCCGCACTCGCCGTTATCAATCATTTTGTCCATAAAGTTCCATTTGCCCCATTCAATGACATTAACAATTGCTCATTAGAATTTTCCCACACAAAACCATCCGACGAAGCAAAAGCAGACCTAAATCTTACAGCAAAGCCTGAAATATCGTTGCCTGCAACCGCAGACCCTCCCGATAGACTTTTACCTGCCCCTGGTTGAGCCATATAAATACCCCATCCTGAGTTGTCTGTATCCCACAGAAATATACCTTGCCCATTTCCTCCATCTACTTTATTTTGAATAGATAACTTACAACCGCTATCTGCCGTTATTAATCCACTCGCCGTTAGTGTCGTCGTTGACATACCCGCGGTTGAAGTAATTGTTGTTCCCGTTATTGTTCCAGCACGTATTATGTTGTTTGAGTTCATATCCAAAGCACCATAAAACCGCATACCGCCAGCATTGTTAAAACGGACAATGTCAGACGAAGCACTTTTATTATCCAAAAGTTTTGAAATATAAAGACCTGCTCCTTTTGCATCAAATGCTACATTCGTAAATACATAACCTCGTTGGTTCGCGGTTCCGCTTGTAGCAGTATTTAGAGTAAATAAGAAATATTGATAATCATCTGATGTCTGTGAAAAGAATATATCTCCTCCATTTTGGTTTAATATCCTCGCACCATTATATGTTATATTTCCGCCATTAGTGATAGTTTGATTATTAAAATCGGCATTGTTCGTTAAAGTTAGATATTTTATAGTAGTGCTCGCACCATTAAATGTTTTACTTCCTGTTATGGTTTGGTCTGTTGTTAGTTTCACACAATTGTCATCCAGATATTGCCTATTTACCGCTTCATTCGCATTTGTGGTGCTCCTAGATTAACAATCCTACTACTATTACAATCTAAGCCAGTAGCATTAAACCACGAAACAATCGTCCCGTCAATAATAAAACTTATTTTTTTCGCAGAAATTTCAAAATTGTAATATGTTGCAGTTTTCATATCCAAACTAGCAATAGAACCGATATTACTTGTAGAATTGAAAACGATGAATGTGCCCTTTGTTGTTGAATTGATTGAATTTCCAGTAATTTCAACACCACTGCTATATGTCTTAATTCCTGCTATGGTTTGGTTTCCTGTTAGTTTCACATTTTGCCCGTCTAATGTATCCACATAACTTTTGTTTGCTCCGTCCGTTGTTGCTGATGGTGTGGCTAAGTTTGTTATGTTGTTTTTATTCAAATTGAGTGTAGTGCCAGTTGCGGTTATAATTAAAGTATTACCTGAATATAACTCAACATACGAACCAGTTATTTGTATCGGATACCAGGCCGCTGTTGCTGTTTTTTGTGCTGCAATCATTCCTATTTTTGTATCAAATGCTATACCGATGCCGTCAAAAGTAGTAGGATTGGATGAACCACTTACTTCTAAGGTTGATGTAAATTTTTTATTCCCTGCTATGGTTTGGTCTCCTGTTAGTTTAACCACCGAAGTATCAAGAGTAGAAACATCAACACCATCAACAAGATTAACATTTGTTATGCTTTGGCTTTTCATATCAATACCCGCACTAGCATTTATTATACTGCTAAATGTTTTTATTCCTCCTATGGTTTGGTCTCCTGTTAGTTTGACCACCGAACCATCAACTGCGAGATTTGCGAGATTAATTCCATTATATGTAGAAGCCCCAGAAATAGCAAAACCATTCATATTTAGTGCCCCCGTCATACTAGCAGTGCCGTCTAATCTAAGAAAGGGTGGTGTGGTGTTTCTCCATTGCCCCGTGCTATACATAATCAGTTGATTATCTGCTGGGAAGCCTGATATTGTCACATCGCTATGTGAGTCTATACTTCCAGCTGCTGACACCTTCTTATTATTATCATTATGCTCAAATATCCATTCATCAACACCTTTGTCATTTAGTAAATTAACTCCTGTTATATTCTTCCTTCCCATACTAATGTTGCCTGTTCCATCAACATTTATCGGAAATGTTTTATTTACCCAGTTTATTTAATTATATGTTAGATAACTATTCATCGCCACTGGTGCTGTAATGACTACAAGAGAGTGAACCGAGGGCTGTATTTTTCCATTTGCCTTCTACATAATTGTAAGTTAAGTATTGTCCGCTTGCTTGTGCAAATATGTTTGTGTCTATCAAATTATATAAACTGGTTTGGTGCGGATTGGAAGTATTGCTTCTGTGTTGAGTTGAGGCTTTGACTTCGTCGTTGTCCCTCACTCGTTGCTCTGTATAGTATATATTTTTTCCTTCTTTG
>WBZZ01006689.1:12500-35799 GCA_019918135.1 Paulinella micropora | reverse complement strand
AAAAATAATAACTCTTCTTGTTGATATCTGATACTGGTTATGTGTCAATTAATAACGAATACGATTTGCCATTAGCGGACGGCACGGCTAATCAAATATTAAAAACGGACGGGCTCGGCAATACTTCATTTGCTACATTGACTTCAAGTTATATAAGCGACTTTGAATTGGATAAATTAACGGATGTAGTCATAACAGGCACACCCACAAATAACCAACTACTCATTTATAGCACAGGGCAATGGCGCAATACAAACTCACCTTTTCTTAGATTGGATGGCCTCACTATGATGTTTGGAAATTTAAATATGGGAGGTTTTAATGTAGTAAATGTCGGTAATGTTGATGGTATTGATGTTTCGGCTCTTGATAGTGCTGTGGTTAAATTAACAGGAGACCAAACCATAGCAGGAATTAAGACATTTAGCAGTATAATAAATGCTAGTGCGGGGATTGATATGAAAAGCCAAAGCATAACAAATGTTAATCTTGTTGATGGTGTTGATGTTTCGGCTCTTGACACTTCTGTGGTTAAACTAACGGGAGACCAAACCATAGCAGGAAACAAAATATTTACTACTTATTTGGGTATAAAAGACTCAAATTTATTAAACACAGGGAGGCTGTTCTTCAACTATAACAATAATATAGGTTCGATCTATTCAGCAGAGCCAAATGGAGCAACTGGTTATCCATTATCTTTTGTCGGCTCGTCCATACTTTTTGCTCCAACAACAGGGGGTGGGATAACATTAACGGGCAATGTTTTTAATTTTAACAGCACGACAGCAATCAGCGGACTGCCCTCACCATTCTACGACGGCGATGCTTCAACAAAAGCATATACCGATACGAAACTGGCAAAGGACGGCACAACGGCTATGACGGGCAGTTTAAATATGGGAGGATTTTCAATAACAAATGTTAATCTTGTTGATGGTGTTGATGTTTCTACCCTTGATACCGCAGTCGTCAAACTAACAGGAGACCAAACCATAGCAGGAACTAAGTCATTTAGTAATGAAATCAAAGCAAATGCGGGGATAACAACGACAACATGAACAACAACCGACAATGTGGTAGTAGGAGCAGGCAAAAGTGTTTTCATAAATAGAAGTGCTATTGCTAATAATAAACTTGTTTTATATGATAGCGGAACACCATCAACAACTGGATTTTATGGATTTGGTATTGCTAGTAATACATTGATTTATAATGTTAATGCTTTTGGTGATAGCCACGTGTTTTATTACTCTGGGATAAATGAACTATTTAGAATTGCTAATGCTGGAATTACTGCTTCAAAGGCAATAACGGCAAATGCGGGAGTATCAACAACCACATTAACGGCGAGTGGGGTGATAACAGCGAATGGCGGGCTAAATATGGGAAACCAAAGCATAACAAATGTTAATCTCGTTGATGGTGTTGATGTTTCTACTCTTGATACTTCGGTGGTTAAACTAACAGGAGACCAAACCATAGCAGGGAATAAAAAATTTACTTCAACAATAGAAGTGCGTGGCGCTACTGCTCCAACCGCTTTTGATGGTATCGGTATTGCCTTTGATACAGCGACAAATATTGGAATGATTGCCGCACAAAAAATAGCAACTGCGAGTTGGTATCCGATACAAATAACGGGTTCGTATGTTGAGTTATATTCTGGTAATAATGTAATTATAACCGCAACAGGCACTACACTATCTTTGAATAACAACAAAATAACAAACTTAGCCACACCATCAGCAACAACAGACGGGGCGACAAAAGGGTATGCGGACACATTGGACGGACAAAATGTGAAACTAACAGGAGACCAAACCATAACAGGAATTAAGATATTTGATGGAAGTAGAAATGATGTAAAAGCACTGAATTTGTTAAGCCAAGCCGATTTTAATAATGTGGATATCATTAATGGAGGAAATATAACATATAATGGGGCGAGGATATTAAACCAAAATGGAGGAGATATATTCTTTTCACAGACATCAGGTGATTACCAATATTTCTTATTTACTTTAAATACTGCTACAAGTGGAACCGCAGACCAAAGAGGTTATGTATTTACGAATGTAGCATCTGATGTAAAAGGGGCGGGACTTTATATTTCAAAACTTTTGGATAATAAAAGTGCTTCGTCTGACATTGTCCGTTTTAACAATGCTGGCGGTATGCGGTTTTATGGTGCCTTAGATATGAACTCAAACAATATAACAAATGGCGGAACAATAACGGGAACAACAATTACTTCAACCGCGGGTATATCAACAACGACATTGGCAACGAGCGATAAAATAACGATAGCATTAGATAAACCATTAATATTGGGAAGAACAACGAGAGGATTGGCGACATACACGGGTGGATTAGAATTATACGGGACATCTGGTGTAGCAGGGCCACATATACAAGCATTTACAACATCCGATCCGAATTACCCTTGTTTTCAATTAATTAACAACGGGCATAGCATTGTAGCACTAAAATTTGATTGCTATTGGGACGGAGCAGTTAATGATAAGTCAAGTTCTGCTACCTCAAATTTTATGATAGCCAAAGGCACTAATCTCCTTTTTCAATATGCATCAGGAGTAGCGGTAGGAAGCAATATAACATTTAACACCGCAATAGACATCAGTAGTTCATCGGGCTTATTAACAACGAAGGCAATAACAGCGAGTGGGGCGATAACGGCAAATGCGGGTATATCAACAACGACATTGGCAACGAGCGATAAAATAACAACAGCATCTGGTAAGCCGATAATCATAGGCAATACAACAAAGGGCACGGGTGCGACAGGAGGATTAGAATTATACGGAACGGCGAGTAATATAGGAGGGGCACACTTACAAGCAATAACAACGGCGGATGCTTATCCAACATTCCAATTAATGAATTGGGCCCATGACAATATAGGCATAAGTTTTGATGCTTATTATGACGGCTCAAACTGGAAATCAAGTAATTCTGGCTCAAACTTTCAAATATACAAAATCTCAAACAAACTTGCTTTTTATTACAATAGTGGAACAACAGCGGGAAATAATATAACTTGGAATGAGGCGATTAACATTAATACGTCGGGAGAGTTAGTTTTACCAACAACTTCTAGCGGTAATTTATTAATACGAAAAAGACCAACTTATACTAACGACCTGCTACTACATTTTAAATCAGGAGGATATACGAATTATGGAGTGCTTACATCTTCAACTGGTTTGCTCCATGCTTGGACTACTACAAATACCAACAGCGAGCCGTCTGGTAGTTATAATTATATTCCGCTAAATGGTGCTTGGACAAACTCATCGGACAGGAGGCTAAAAGCAGATATTAAAACATTAGACTGCGGGGATTGTTGCGAGAAACTAATGAAAATAAATTGTTGTTCATATTATTTGAAATCAGACGAAAAGAAAGAACAAAAGAACCACGGATTTATTGCGGATGAAGTAAAAAAAATATTTCCAGAATTTGTATCTGAAAGTGGAATGAAAGCAGAGGATGGAGAAAGCTACCTTGAAGGCATAACATATACAAGTTTTATACCGATATTAGTCAGTGCTTTTCAACACATGGCGGATAATCTCGGACATGTCCGAGATAGGGTAGATAATTTAGAGAAAGAAAATAAAAATCTCATGAATATACTACAAGAAATTAGAGAAAATGTCAAACAATAATACGACTAGACTTCACAGACCCCCGCCTATTATGGATATGGATAATCTCGGACATGTCCGAGATAGTGAATTAACTCCAGAATTAAAGTCCCGTGTTCTTGAAGTAGAACTAAAAACAGAAGAGAAAAAAATTGAAAACGAGATAGAAAATGAATGGAATTGTTGTATGACTAATAAGAAGACTGATAGCAGATTGATTAAATATCTCTTTCAAATGACTATAATCATTGGAATAATGATCTTATGTTTAGTAAAATTAAGCGAAAAAAACCTCCCCTGCGAAACTGCGAATGTCTATGTCGGAATACTCACACTTTTGGTTGGTATAGTGCTTCCTAGCCCGAATGCTTCAAAGAAGTGAGCACTCATATAATGCAGTTTTATACCATTTATTATCTCCAGCACATATCAGGGGGATTGTATCCATAAATGAACGGCAGTCATTGTTGCCATTGTTAATATACACACAGGTAAAATTAACATTTAATCCAGATTGTATGCAGTAGATGCAGTTTTCTTTTTTGTTGTTGTAGTCTCTATTTAAAATGTAGAAATCGCAAGCCGTGCGACTTAGCACAAATGGTAATACAAACAATAATATTGATAACATATATTAACCAGCCTTTTCTTTTACTATATTGTTGTAAATCGTCTCCCGTTGCTTATCCGTCAGTGGCAGGCGGTAAAGTATATTTTCGGGTTTTCTAAATACAGCAGGATACTTATTTACCAAGTTTTGGTTAATGCGGATGTTGTCTATCTCTTTGCCGAGTTTTTCCAATTCTTCAAGTTGTTGTTCGTCTTTACTTTTTTCTTTATCCATATTATATAACAGGAAATATAAAATGGCCAAACAGAAAAAAAAAGACAATCCCTCTTTGGCGGAAGTATACGAAGGAGAAGAGTGGCATGTCCCTCACTACAACTTCAACGGCCCCGGAACGGACTTGCGGAACAGATTTAGATTAGACTACAAGGGCAAAATCGGAACAGTATCTTATCATCTCCCCGTAAATAAGATTGATTATGAAGCGATACGACACGACCTCATGCACATGTCGCCTGACGACATGGTTCAACATTTTTCCGATAGAGATTATGTAAAAAATGTAGGTGCTAACATGAATTTCCACAACATGGGATCCGCTTTGTTGAGTGTGAATGCAGTCGGTGGTAAAGCACTGGCAAAGGCGGTATATGAGTTGTCTAAAATCTATGCTCCTATTAAGTATCCATTAAGTAAGCGAAGGCAGATCGCGGAGGAAATCGCACTCATGATGCGAGAATGGAAGACGAGCACAGATGTTCTTAAATATCTGGTCGTAAAATTTCCATCCTTGTTTGGAGGCACAACAACGAGAAGGTTAGCAGGAGTGGCGAGTAGAAGACACATGGAGCGAGTATGGAGTGAATTGCACGGGAAACTCAAATTTTTAGTCGGTGGGTCTGCCTTGGCATTTTTTCAAGGGAAGAAATTTGTATCGTCTCCTTTGTTAATGGTGTATGGTTCTACCATTGATTTGCCAGAAAAAGTGAAAAAAGTAAAATCATGGGTTGATGCGGTGATGGAAAAATATGACAAATACTTGGCAGATGTAGGATATTTTGACGAGAATGGTGATTTCGTGATAAAAAAGAATATTGACAAATACAAAGCAGAGGATGATTACAAAGACTTTTTCTTGGACTGGACTACATATGTTTCTAAAGTTGGTTCTAATTATAAAACGGGGTTTCTAAACGAAGCAGAATTAGCAAGAGTATCTAACATAGAAACTACAAATGAATTAGAACAGGTATCAGTTGAAGAGCCAATAGAGGTTGAAGTTAGCAATATTGCGAATAATATAGAAAATCTTTATTCCTCAGTAAAACCAATAGCAGAAAGAATTGCAGAAACTACATTTGCTTCCATATCGCCTACTCCGTCGCCAGAAATTCTTAAATCCGTTGAACCCATATTATCTCAATCTGTATCGCCTAGCCCGTCAAAATCCGTTGAACCCATATTATCTCAATCTGTATCGCCTAGCCCGTCAAATCCTCCGTTGAACCGCTACCATCAGCATCAAATACAGAAAATAATAATAATAATAATATTCATAATAATATACCAGAAGTAAAAATGGCTGAAGTACAACCACAGGCACCACCACCACGGGAAAAAATAGTAGATGTCGCGGGAAGAAAAACTGCCAGACATTCCATTGATGAATTACTGAAAGAATTTCCGCCCGAAGTCCAAGACCGCATCAAACAAGACTATGTCGACATAGTTAGCAAAGGAAGCGGTAAAAAATTAACTAGTAAAAAGTTTCAAAAGGAAGCGGATATTGACAGCATTGAAAGAGTGCTTAGCAGAGACCATAAGATAAAGGTAGGAGATTTGGATAAATATCGTGATGAATTGTTTACCAAACTTCATAATGACCTTTATGGAAAATTATCGCAACACCAACAACATTCATATCACGAGTATTCAACCGCGAAAATAATCAGTTCAATTCAAGACGAAGACAAAAAAAAAGAAGTAAGGACTAATATTGCCAAATTACAACAAGTGTATAAGCCATTGAAGGAAGGTAAACTTGGGGAGGCAGAGGCGGTAAGATTGGCCGATATATACAATAGAGCGGTAACTTCTTATGTTAACGGAAGGAAAGACGAAGGAAATTCCTTTTACGAGCAATTGAAACAAGTAAACCCCCCGCCAAGTAATCAACCACCACCACCCGATCCACAGGCACCACAACCAGCCGATCCACAAACACAACCTAAGCCACAACTGCCACCAAAGAAACAACCTAAGCCACAACTGCCACCTAAGCCACAATCTAAGCAACCACCACCGCTAGACCCGTCACCGCAACCGCAACCGAACCCGCCACCGCCACCACCCGAAGGGGATGGTGAAGTAAAAGCACCAGAACCAGAAGAAAACACACAGACTGGAACTTATCTTAGTGGCACAAAAGCGGGACTTCCATTCATTGAAAAAAGTGCTAATATTAATGACCCAGCATACAAGGAATATGCGGAAAGCAAAGACCCAGACCCAAACACTACACCAAATCAATCCATGGTTGATTCTATGAGGGCGATTGATGAGTTGGTTGATAGACTTATCGGGAAAACACCAGCAGAACAACGGAGGGAATTGATTAATCTTGCCCGCTTTACTATGCCTTCCGACCCGAATGGAGGAATTGGAACAACTAAAACTAATATTCTAATCAAAGGAAACAAGGAGCGATCAGATCGTGTGCTTGATGCTCCTATGTATGAGTTGCACGATAACACCCAGTTTGGAAACACTAACAATAACATGATGATAAATCGTTATAACAGGGCAGTTATTGTTAAGAGAGTGTCGGAGAAGGTAAGAATGCCGTCCGTTAAGGCTAGAATGATTAAGAACTTCAAAGCAGAAATTCCGCCACAAGTGCAAACTAGAGCAGAAAGAAAAGATTTTAAACCATTGATTAATCCCCCGTCTGACTATTCTTTTGGAAGCCCATACTCACCATTCTTCACCAACTATGCACACCCGCCCATGCCTTATGGTGTTGAATATGATAATTATAGATACAATCAAAACTATTTTCTCAATGCTTAAGTATAATAATGAAACGAGGACTTAGACCAAATAGACTACCACGAAAAACACTTTTACGAACGGCACTTGAAGGCAGTAAGATTGATGAATTACACGAAAATGAATTTCAAGTCAGCCGTCCAGTCATAACGGAATTGCCCAAAAAAGAACAAAAATTTAAAAAAGGTTTGAAAATTGAGGCAATAGAGTCCGAGCGGGATAGTGTCAAAGAGAAACCACTTCAAAGGGGAAATATCCTTCCGGGGATGGGGCTATTTATCATTTGTGGTGCTACGGACAGTGGCAAGTCCGTTATGATCGCCAACCTGCTAGGTAATAAACACATGCTTAAGGGCTGGTGGGACGAGATTATATGTTTTGTTTATCTCCTTCTAAGATGCTTACGGATGTTTTGAAATTGAAAGACGACCATATCATACGAGAGGACAAGCCAGAATTATTGCGACGAATATTTGACGAACAGAAAAGCAAAATAGAGGCGAAGGGATACGAAAAAGCACCAAAGATATTAATCATTTGTGATGATGTGGCACAATCCCGCAAGTTTCTTAAACACGAAGTATTACAAGAAATCGCTTTTGCTTCAACACATGCCAAAGTATCCGTATGGATAACGACACAATCATACATGCAAATTCCCCGCAATGTAAGAATAAATGCCCATTATATTGCCATATTTTCGGGTGTGAAACGATCGGAGATTGAACGAATAAAAGCGGAGCATGAAAGTCAATATCTGACTGATAAAGAGATGGATGTGCTTATTAGACATGCCACAGCGGAGCCTTATTCTTTTCTATTCATTAACAATAGAATAGCGGATAAGCGACAGGTATTCAGGAAGAACTTTGATACCATTTTACACTTAAAAACTTGAAGTAAGGCTAATTAGTTTTAAAAGCAATTTTTTTATATTTATTAATAATATAATATGAGCACTAGGTTATTTACAACAACTTACAACCAAGCAGTGAGTATTTACCGCCAACAGAATGGCATTAAAGGAATGTATACCATCAAGAAAGGCACACCAGAATATGAAGGAGTAATCCAAATACACAACAAAATCAAGTCTGGTGAAATTCCATCGCAACTTAAGCCAAGAGCACCAAGAAAAAAGAAAATACAAGCCCCTTCTAACCCCTCGCCCATTGAAACATCGGCACCGCCAGTTGATTTATCATTGAATAGAAAGACAGCAGAATTATCGCCAAATCCTATTACAAATACTACACCACCGCCAAGTGCCAAACCAGTGGAAATGACACCAGACGGAGAGTGGGATAAAATCGCGAGAGACTTGGATGAGCGAATGAGTAAATCGGCCTCATACAACAAACTAGTTAATATAATTAAATTTATGAAAGAGAATAATATCCCTTGTTAGTATATATACAAGAGGATGATTAGAAACACCCGCGCGGCGAACAAGTTATCTGGCGAATTCGTCAATAAACTAAACGAAGCAAACAGACAAACTAGCGATGCAATGCAATTGAACCATTTTGAATTGTGGTCTGACAAAGGAGCACCATTAGTCAATCAAGACCTTACGGATTATTCTAATTTATACCCAGTGCCGACTTATGACTTGCAGAGCATGTTGCCAGATGTCAGCGATAAAGGAACCACAGATGTTGTTGATTTAGATACTGCCGTGTCTAGTTTGAAATTTTTACAAAAAGCAGTTAAGAGTGCAACTTCCCGAGAGTATCAACTTGATAGCAGAGAAGGCCGTGATACCACCTTAGCCTCAATACAAGGTGATGTAAGAAAAATAAAAAATGTGTTTTTGCCCGATGAATAACTCAATTAATTAGTCCCTTAGGACAATTGTCAATAGCACACTATTGATTAATTAAATTTGCAAATAATTATTTTTTTATCACATAAATATAAGTCCGAGCCTTTACAATCATGAGTGAAACAAAAGACATGAAGAACACTGAGGAGTTGATGTCCCTCAACAACCTCAAGTATGAGTTGCCCGCAAACTTGGCACTCACGGAGCAGGGGAGCATCTTTAAGAAGAACTTCTCCGATCAGCAGACTTATATCAGTTCGTCTGGGACTGAAATGATTTTTACACTACAGGCAAGCACTGATTTTGTTTATGGAAAGAATTGCTATTTATCTTTTGATATCAAGGCCGACGGGTTGGTTACGACCGCGGGGAATAACTGCGGTATTGGTTTCCTAAATACACCCGCTACCGCTATTTTTGAAAGATTTCTACTAGAAAGTAAGGATGGTAGCGAACTTGAACGAATTGAAGATTTGAATAAGATGGTGCGAAATATTCTCCCGTGGCACTATCCTCTTGATTACCGCGGTCAGGCACAGATAGCGGGACAACGAGAAGGGTTTTCTGTTGCCACTAGTATTGATGCAAAGGTTACCGATGTTGTTAACTTTGCCGTTAATACTCCAACCGTCGTGGGGACTGGTAGTTATTTGAAGGTTTGTATTCCTCTTCATTATTTCTCTGGAGTGTTTAATGAAGAAACTCTCATTCCTCCCTCTCTGATTAGTGGTATGAGACTTCCTTTGACATTTGCACCGCCTCAGGAAGCATTGACCGTAATCGGCAATACTGACGGAAAGGCGACGGCTGGGATTACTGGCGCTGCTTTGACTTTCACCGTGTCCAATCCAGTTGTTATGTTGGAGACATTCTCTCTTGCTCCCGCCGTCCAGAGAAATATTTTGGAACATATGGGAAGCAAGGAAGGTCTTCCATACACTTATGAAACATATTACAACCAGAAGGCAAACCCCGGAACGAGCGATGACTTCAACCTTCAAGTGAATAAGGCCGTTGCTCGTGCTCAGTGCTTGTATATCGTCACGCAAAATGTGCTCGCTGATAGTGTTGCTATTGATAACCTTGGAACTACTCAAATGCCTTATAAGCAATATCAGTGCCGTATTGGTGATTGGTATGCTCCGCAACAGAAGATGGAACTCGGAGGAAGCACCGATACTCTGGCTGCCGTTCAACGAGGGTGTGCAGAATTGTATATTAACAATCTCCAAGCAACTATGGGTATTCGTGATCCTTATATGACTTCCTCTGTTTCGCTTGAAAACTTTCGCAAGTTTTATGGTGATTCCGATGTTGCCGCAACTGCCACCAATGGTGGATTTGCTACCATTATCCAGACACTCAATCAATCGCCACACATTGGTGCATCTGGTCTCGCAGTCAATAACTCACGAACTGCTGAGGTCACTCTTCGTTATGCGGCCGATTATAATGAAAATCGTGCCATTACCGCTTGGTTGAAATATGTCAAAGTCGCTTCTATTTATCCCAGTCGCTGTGTGGTCAAACAATAAAAAAATTAAAAATTAGAATAATATATAATTTATAATATAGCAATGTCATTTACGATAAGCAATCTTGAAGACGAAAAGCGAACCCGCAAAAATTTCCTCCTTCGTGTCTCCTCAAGTGATAAAACAGAATCCAAATCCGCTTCTACTCACAATGGCCGTTTCGTCGTTGATTTACCAGCAACTGGTCGTAATATTGATATAGTCAGTGCTTATGTCGTTAAGAGTATCTCTATTCCAAATGTTTTCCCAAACATACCGAGTTATGCCAACACTCTCACATTGATTAAAACAACTGGATCGGCTACAAAAACGGCAATCGTAACAGCAAATCAATACACCATTGATACATTTATTACCGCCCTTCAATCCGCTGTTAATTCAGCAATTGCCCCAGACTCCGTAGTTATAACTTTGAACTCTGTTAATAAATTGAATTTCGCTTTCACTGGTGATACGTATGCTTTTGATTATGACAACAGCACTATTAACGACAAGATAGGACTAACTGCCGATATCTCGGCGGCGGCGAGTAGCACGATGCAATCTATCGTGAATTTAATCGGTGAAACGGCCGTTTATGTCCATAGCCGTGCTTTAAATCAGTCTGGTTTAGTTGAAGCAAATGGTAATTTCTCTGTCGTTGGTAAATGTAATTTAGACAAGCCCTATGGAGTCCAGTGCTACTTTGAGAGTTCTAATGATGTTGCCGATTATGTGCCATTTAATACGACGAAAAGTTTAAGGTCTATTGATATTGTAATTAGAAATGCGGGCGGTGAAGTTTTGGAGGTTCCTGTCAATTTTGAAGTTAGTATTCTCTTAAAGGTGTATCATGCTTAATCCTATCGGTTTATTTACATTTGGATTATAATTTCCCTTATTATATATGATATTTTTGGACAATATAGATAAATTGTTTAAGTTGATAACGGCTGTCAACGAGTGCCGTTTGAAACAAAAAAAAAGATATAATCCCGTGCGGGACTAATATGATCAGTTTTATCGGTATTTAAGGAAATACCATGCACCAATTGTTGAGGAAATGACAAAAAAAACAAATATTAACAATCTAGCAGTAGAGATAGAAAAAAAGTTTGAAAGCCTGTATTTTTGAAAGTGTGTATTTTTTTTTGTTTAAATCTGGTCTTCCAGCCAGTTAAGGCTTACATAAATGCTCGCCGTTCCACCGCTTGTATTTTGTGCGGATATAGTAAATGTCTTGCCTGACCCTATCTTGATATTATATTGAGACAAATCAATATATATGGATGACCCACCAGACAATACATATGTGAATATCACACTTCCACCCGTTCTTGTTGTCCCCGCCGTATCTACCTCGGCCAAAGATGTGTTTGTATCGTAATTTGAATAAGAAGGTGTTCCTCCCAATGTGGTATTAAGAATAATTCTCGCAATACATGTTTTAGTATCAGAATTACTTATACACAAATTCTCAAAGTAGATTATGTTGTAATTCGTTTTGCTGTTGAATGTGGCGCGGTTTCTAATAGTGAATATGGCATTCTCAGTTGATCCTATACTCTTGACATTGTCATACGAATTAGTTATAGCAATAGTCCTATCAATAACCCCTTCAACTGCCAAAAACATACTCGCCGTTTTCATAACAACGGATTGAAGGCTTGACGAATATGCCTTCGCATAAATAGCAAATGCCGCCTGATCTAATGATGGAGTGGTAGCAGTGCTCGCGTATTTAATCGCATGAATTACTTCCATTCGTCCAGTGCGGGGATTTTCAATTTTAAATGTAATCTGACCACTGCCCAGATATTGAACAACGATTTCAAACACATTCAATTTAGTGAAATCAATCGCGGGGAAGTTTCCCGTATTATTACATTTATCAACATTCCACGCATATTGACTAACTACATTTTCAACACTCCCCGCCGTTCTTACAACGGACATTCCCAAACTTGATTGTCTAAAACATAAATTGTCTGCTGGTGTGCCTATGCCGATATCGCAATTGAAAGCATCTGCCGCGAGGGTCGTTGGAAACAATGCGGAAAATCTAGCTATATATTTTGCTCTCTCTATAGTCGTAATCTGTGCGGTTGAATTACCTGAGGCCGATGTCGTTAAAACCGCCATTGAATTAGCAGTTGATACCACCCCGCCGTTTGTTTCTGTTTTGTCAAAGAAACGAGTATTAATACCATATGTAAATACATTTTGTAATACTGGCGATAAAGTGGCCGTTCTCAATTCTCCGAAGGCCGTTGTAGGTAAAGCATCTTTAATATTATCTATTGATAAAGAAGATGATGACGATGTAGATGATGACGATGGAGTATTCGTGCTTTGACCAAACAAATTCATTTTTATTATATATCATAATATAAAAAGGTTTTTATATTTTATATAAATCATGTCAATAATAATACACGAATTGCCCGCGGATATCGTTGGCCACATAAGAACATTTTTATGCAGAAATGCCCCTGCCGAAATATACAGAAGAATTTTGTAATATATGCGGTTTGTCTCGCACATTCCGGTCGCATCCTCCGATTATAGCAGGCAATTTCTATGGTGTGGATAGTATTGAGTTTTTCACAATCTGCTCCATTAAATGCTACAGGCGAGAGTCTAATCTTAGAGTAAAATATGGAGAGCCCCCTTTAGTCGTTGTTAAGTATTAGCCTTCTTTTTAATTCTAGCACTTCTTCTTAATGGTTGCTTCACTTCTTCTGGTTGCTTCACTTCTTCTGGTTGTTTCTCTTCTTCTGGCTTTTCCTTCTTCTGCTTTACAAACTCATTGACAAGCACTGCTCCTATCCCACTTAATTGTCGTAGTTTAGTATTTGTTATATTCGGGTTTTCATTCCATATTTTTTCCAACAATTCAAGTTTATCTGCACGGCTCGCTCTCTTTCCTAATGGTTCATATTTGCTTTCTTCTTCTCCGTTTTCACTAACATTAGTTAAATTCAGATATAAATCTATCTTTCTTCTTAACTCTTCAAGTTCTGTTTTAATCCCTTCTGCTTTAATCTCCTCAGGATCGGCCACATTTACCCATGAATACGAAAAACTTGTCATCATATCGCCGTGCCCCAGCACATTGCTTACCCATGTGTTATAGTTCTCCAACTTTGGATTGGCAAAATTAGAATAAGATAAACTTGCATACAACTTTCTCAGCATTGAAGACCTTTGTTTATAATCCGCCAGCCACGGAAAGATTTTAATTATTCGTTTGTTCAATTCATTATTCTTTTGTTTATCAAGCACCCCTTCTTTGTTAATGATAACCGCTTTCTTTTTTCTAAAATAGTTTCTAATTGAATTTACCTTTTCAATTACAAAAGCAGGAGTAAAAAGAATAACTGGCCTTTCTGTCCAATTCTTTTCTTGTCCCTCTCGCTTCTTCGCTAAATTATTCACTCTTAACCAACTCGGCTTATCGGGCACCAGTTCATATGTATTTTTATCAAATATCTCTACGGGGCGGGCACCAGTTGCTATCATTAATGCAAGCAGTTTCAAATACACATCATTGCTCATAATCATATCGTTCATTTTCGACATCACATCCCGCACATCTATTTGTATTTTTTCTTCATTCTTTTGCTTCACATCTTTCTTGTATCCTTCTACGATTTCAATTCTTTCATCTTCGTTCAAATTGAAGTATTTATCTAGTTTAGACATTTCATAAACTTTTTCAGTTTGATTTGGTTTAATTGCCTTCATTCTAACTTCAGATATCCGTTGTCGTCTTGATTGCAAATTCGGATATATTAAGACATACTTGGGGTAAATAACTTTTAAGGCTTCAAGTGCTTCTTTCTCAGTTGTTGGATTACTAAATAATGTAATTATGGCTTTATGAAAAGCCATTGACGGCTTAGCATTAATTTCAAAAAAGTCAGACACAACATTAAAAATTTTATGATCAGTGTCTGCTACTTTTAACTGCCTAACAAACTTTCTATCCTTCTCAGTCCACATTGACTGACCGGTATATATTAAACAAGTCTATATTTTTTCTAAGTTATAAATAGAAAATCCACCAGTCTCCAATTCCACTTTGCAGACACTTCCCGTATGGTTTGCCCCGCGGTTTAGTCTGGTGGCACAAATCACCTTCAACTGCTTCTTTTTCCCCCCGTCCTTAAAGTCCTTTTTTTTATTTTTAAGTCCCCTATAATTTTAAGGACACCCTAGAAGCGGTATTTTATCGTAATTCTAACTCCGCCCATATTACCACACGCCCCATCCTTACTTCCTTATTATTTTTATTAACATTATTATTATAAAAAAAGGGTATGTAAAAGAGGATTTAACCCCATTTGACTGAGTTTAACTATGTCTTTGTGGAAGTCCCCTGTTTTAGTCCCCTGTTTTCAGAGAAGTTGGCCGACCCCCCCCCCCCCCCCTTTATTGTCCATAATACCATTTGGCCGAGGGGGTAATGTTACATTTGAGAACAGGGGATTACCACCCCCGATAGTTTAAATGAAGACATTTTAACGAAATAATACTCCTACACCTATTGTTTAAGTCCTTGTGAGTTGGCGGATCCTTATTTCCATAAGTACCCTTGATTTACCAAAACAGCAAAATATGCTCTCCTATTCATCGCGGGTAATAAACCGATTGAAAACTTGGCCTCCAAAACATGAAAAAAATTGATTTTTTTTGACATTTTGCAAACTTTTTCACATTTTTGGTGAAAAAAATGAACCAGTAAAATGAACCATCCCAAAAAAAATGAAAAAAAATAAGGACTTAT
The DNA here is from genome assembly GCA_019918135.1 of Paulinella micropora. Classification (NCBI taxonomy): domain Eukaryota; phylum Cercozoa; class Imbricatea; order Euglyphida; family Paulinellidae; genus Paulinella; species Paulinella micropora. The sequence goes on along the minus strand of WBZZ01006689.1, from coordinate 20,384 downwards.
TGAAAAAAATAAGGACACCTAGCAAGCCTTATTTCACTATAAGTCGTCTTACTCTTCACCTTTCTACCCGTCCTTATTTTTTAAGAACGAGGAGGAAAAAAAAAAGGAAATCCCCGCGAATACTACCTGTGACTCGCCCCCACAATGAGGTACGTATCTCAAGTCAAAAATAACACAATGAGGTACGTATCTTGCCATCAAAACCCCAGTTTCTTGGGTTTCTTGGGTTTTCGTGGATCCACAGAATTTCACTTTTTTGTGTGTATTTACCCCCCAACCCCCCCGCCACTCACTTCGTGAGTGTCCGCCCCCCCTTCCCCCCTTTGATCATTTGTATATATAAAGGTTGTCTATCCGCAGTTATTGAAACAAGCATTAAAAATGTAGAAAACCAACATTAGACATATAGAAAAAAGTGTCCAACCCTTGTAAAAACCGACGAAGGTTTTCCAAAAATCAACCAACTAAGCACATTTAGAAAGAATTAAGACATATTAAGCACATAGTCCATATAAAATTTGTTTATATATATTTTTATGTAGTAAAAATATGGACTATGTGCTTAATATGTCTTAATTCTTTCTAAATGTGCTTAGTTGGTTGATTTTTGGAAAACCTTCGTCGGTTTTTACAAGGGTTGGACACTTTTTTCTATATGTCTAATGTTGGTTTTCTACATTTTTAATGCTTGTTTCAATAACTGCGGATAGACAACCTTTATATATACAAATGTTATATATATATATATCCCTCTCTCTCTCTCTCTCTTTCTCTCCTTGAAGAACTTCTGCCCTATTTCAGTATCCACGTGTTGCTCCAAAGCAGCCTGCATGACAGACATTACATATATACTAGCTTTAAGTAGATACAAAAACTTAATTACACGTAATAATATATTATAATTTCAATCGTGTTACATATACGTATATAACATTGAACAGATATTAATAATATCATACCTCCTTCCATTTCGTGGGATCTGAATCCAACCGAAGAATATCTGCGAATTTTTTAGTATTCTGCTTGATAACATCCGAGCTGGGTGCCTTGACTTGATCCAGCATGGCTTGCTTCTTAGCAGATAGTTTATCCTAAATATAGAAATGAATTAATCGATATATATCGCGCATATATTCACACACCCACAGACACACACACACACACACACACACACACACACATATATATATATATATATATATATATATATATATATTTATATATATATATATACATGCGCATGCATACATATACATATATGATACCTTTTTGTCATGGGACTTCCATTCTTTTTCTGGCGAATCCGTATGACTGAAACAGCCAGGAGGTTCTTGTATTCCTGTGCAGCTTCACTAGCATTTTTGTAATGCTTGGAGAAATCCACCAACACACTCTTTTCATCAGTGTCTTTGCAATTCTCCACCACGTTAGTCTACATATTGCAGCAGCAGCAACAACAACAACAATATGTGTAACTATTATTATTATTATTATTATTATTATTATTATTATTATTATTATTATTATTATTATCATTATTATTATTATTATTATTATTATTATTATTATTATTATTATTATTATTATTATTATTATTATTTCTTTTGTTACAAGTATCTTAAAAATGTTAACTTACTTCTTCATTCAGAACTGGGTAGAGCTCCTTCCCCTTCTTGTTCAAAGCTTGTTGTTCCTTTCTGATTCGAGTAAGCTTCGACCTGGCGGGGGTAGGGAGACAAAGCACGTAATATAATGTAAAAGGATGCAAAGCACGTAATATAATCCAAAAGGTACATTTGCAAAATAAAAAGTAGGTTTATTGGTTTGCATGTTGTAGATATTGATGCAGACAATGAATGCATACATGCATACATACATACATAGATACATGCATACATACATAGATACATGCATACATAGATAGATAGATAGATAGATAGATAGAGATAGATAGATAGATAGATAGATAGATAGATAGATAGATAGATAGATTGCTAGCTAGCTAGATAGATAGATAGATAGATAGATAGATAGATAGATAGATAGATAGGTAGGATAGAGCTGTATGTATATACATGTCGTGTTGGAAGGGAAGAAGGTGTCAAATACAAAAATGAATAGCAAAAGCATAACTTAATAGGCAGACTCTCTCTCGGAGTCTCTCTCTCTCTCTCTCTTTCAACTTCCACAAAAAATTAAAAATATTTATGTATTATCGTACTAGTGTATGTATGTATGTATGTATATGTATGTATGTATGTACACTGTATATATGTATGTATGTATGTATGTATATGTGTATGTATGTATGTATGTCTGTATGTATCAGTTTTCGGTTAGTTCTGTCCCTTTTAATTTTCGGTTAAGTTTTTTCCGCGTGCCGTTTTGCACTTCATTTTTCACGACCTTGAGGGTCCTCATTGTCATCGAATCCGAAAGAACACCTATTTTGTGACCTCGGACGAGAAAAAGCCTGAACATTGTAAATGCCTGAATTTCAGCATTTGAAGCCGTTTCCACAAACATGTTTGATATGGTAGGACTGACTATGAATGATTGCCATTAATATTACAAGTTTTGGTCCAATTTGGCCCATCAGGCCTAAAATCAAATTAGGAAATTCTGGAATGAGCTCATTTCTAGCCAATTGAAGATAGCAGAACTAAATGATGCTACAAGAACAACTAGAAAAGTTGCGACATGTGTCGCGCAAGTAATAAAACATGTGACTTTATGTACCTAGTGTTCTCGTCACTTTCGCAAGTCCTCGAACACAAGAAGAGAGATTCTTGTTTTTGGACTTTTTATCCACGTTCTTTGCTACCAATAATGTCAAGTGATGTCCCTGGAGAAGCAAGAGCAGCAAAGCGTAGGGCGGCAATGTCTGCTGCTTCATCCCGTGCGTTATCGACCATCATGGCGGCAGCCAGTGCGGCGGTTGGAAACTCAGCCTCTTCCCCAAGAGCACCCTGTCCCCCACCGTCATTCGTGGTTGGGGTACCGAGCATCTCTGTACCGTCCACTTCGACTTCGGCAACAAGTGGAGATACCTCCGCCTCCCTGCACTCGTCTGGACCGGCGTTGCTTGTGTCGTCAGTCAGCTCGCCAGCTGCTGGAGGAATGGTCGTTGCAGGTGCGCCAGCTCCGGCAGTTGTGGGAGCATGGTTGGTTGCTTCGGGTCATCATGGTGTCGCCGCACCCGCTGCGGCTGGGCACATCGGTGTCCCCACTGGTGTGGGCGCAGCGGGCGGGAGCACCGTACACGCGCCCGTGATGATTGATGCATCTCAAATGGGTGCACTAATGCAAGCTTTCATGGCTGGGGGAGGAGCGAGTGGTGCAGTTTGTGATTATAAGGGTAACAGATAGCCTGTGTGGCAAGGTGATTACTAATGATGTACATGTGTTGTACGTGTGTTAGGCTGTCTTAGCGAGACAAGCCCTGGCCAAGACTACTGCACCCGCCACGAGGAGCAGAGCCTGCAGAAGGTGGATGGTGCTGGCTGGCCTCACCCGGGCAGGATGGAGCAGATACTTGCGGCTGTACTGGACATGGCGAAGAGCCAGAAGAGATCAGAGCTATCCACGGACTCAAGCCTGCCCATGATGTTGGAAGCAGTTGAGGAGAAGGCTGCTTGTTCGATGATACTGGCTCTACTTACTACTCACAATGGTGGTGAGTCCAAGTTTGAGGACCTTGGTGTGTTGATTGCGGCAGTGGTCAAGTATTTCAAGACTCGCTCCGCTGGCTACGGTGTGGAGGATGCACTCAAGATCGCCAAGGCACACGCCAAGAAGGTCGACTCCGCAGTCTGGGACGACGTGGAGGAGTACTTTACGCCTGCAGGCCCACTACTCAAGAGGAAGAAGCTGGGAGGAGCATCAGCGTTCAGATGCTACAACTGTGGGGAGTATGGTCATCTGTCCCCGAAATGCCCGCTTCCCAAGCGTGACCGTGACGAGATGCGTGACCCCCGCAATATTGGTGGAGCCCGCGCGACCCCGTCGCGCCCGTGGGACAACATGCCCGCTCGCAGGTAAAGGAACATTATTGATGTGCATGGTGGCTACTTGTCTGGTAAAGCAGTGATAATATTATTTTGCTCGATATCGGTTCAGTAACGTAGGAGCCGATTGAATTGATATATGGTCGAGACTGGTCGACCTATAGGTGGCTTGGTATTAAGTTTATTAAATCAGTTTTCTTTTCAAACTTGGAATTATTTTATACATTAATATTAATGCTGCTGACAGTCCGGGTTAGATTATTAAATTCTTCTTTTATATATATAGGACACTTGATTGGCAATGTAAACTCTTGAAGTATATTATCCGGACAGAGGGGCTGATATGCCTGAAATACGGCAGTATTAATGAACCGGTGGAGAGGATAAGGCAGTCACTTGGCCAGTTCCCGAAACGCTGCGTGTGGTATGATCAACAGCAATGCATGGTGTGCAGTTTTTGCAAACAAAAGTTTCACACTTATTCGTCTTGCCCGGGCCTACCAACTACAGTAGAGGCTAAGGACAGAATAGAGTTCGTTGAGAATTTGATCAAACAACCGCAGGTAAGCCTTGATCTATATCGGGACATGACACTGCGGCAGGCGCTTGAAACTATGATAAAGTTAGGAAGTGAGCTCAACAAAGGAAACCCATGGGCAGACACATCGGCCGGGCCTGATAGGCTAAGGAGACAGCTTGGTTATTGGAAGTCGATGGGAACTTCAAGTGTTGTCATTTCCTGGATTGCGTATGGACTTGATTTTAGGTTTGAAGGACAACACATTCCTGAAAGGAAATTTTTTTCGTAATCATCCAACGTACTTTGCGAATGAGCAACTGGTTGATGAGTTTGTGCGCAGAAATATAACATTAGGTAACTTTGAGGAAGAAGAGCCTGAAAGGCTATGGTTGGTCGAACCGATGCAGGCGGAGATAGATCCGCTCGGCGTGAGACAGGCAAGGGTATGTCACGACAAGAGATATCTAGTCAAGTTCAATGCGGTCAACCAGTTCAGATTGGAGACACTGAAGAGAGATTCAGACAAGGTAGTAAGAGAGGATTTTTCAATGATTGTGACAGATTTAGCATCTGCATATTACTCCCTAAGGATGTCAGAGTGTGAGAAAATTCATGTGCTTTTTCCATAAAGGGAAATACTACACCTCGAATGTTATGACATTCGGACTTAGGAATGCTCCCTTTTGGTTTCACAAGACCACCCGACCTATGGTTACGTTTCTGAGATTTTTGGGCGTACTGGTGCTAGCATACCTTGACGACTTTCTGTGGAGTGCGCCAGGTAAAGTGATGAATGAACTGGCGAGTTGTGTGAGACTTTTTCTAACTATTCTTGGATGGGGATTAAATGAGAAGTGCAGATGGGAGGGTGAGTTTGTTGTGAAATTTTTGGGTGTTATGATTAACACTAAGGGGATGACATATGAGGTGCCTGACCACAAGCGGGCACTCATGCATAATATGTGGGCAGAATTCAATGCTAGGCTGAAGGAAGGAGGCTTTATTAAGCTAGAGGAGCCAGAGAGAGAGGTGGGTAGAATAGTCTCGCTATCGATCGCATTGGAGCCGGCACAGGCTTGGACCCGCTCTCTATATGGCTGTATGAATACAGCGCGGGTGCGGGCTGCTGAGTATGTAATAATTGATGCGGGCGCGAAAGCTGAGGTTGAATTTTGGGCGGAGTGGTTGGGTGATCAGTCGAGATGTAAGCGACCGATAGTTATCTATGCGGAAGATATGTTTGTGCGGGTAGACACAGGTGAGCTAGCTACCGGTGTCGTGTATGGGGGTGACAAACTTATCATCCCGCTACCGGGCCACCTAGTGGGCACATCATCAACATTACGGGAGCTGCATGGTGTCATTTCTTGCTAAGTGAGTTTTGTGAGAAGTTGGGACATAAGTGTGTGAGATTTGACTTAGACTCATTGCCTGCCGTGAGGAACTTAATCAACGGCGGCGGACCTGTTCAGAATGACATTATCAAGCATATATGGACTATTTTGAATCAAGGCAGTCTGGAACTGGATTCCAAGGGACCTGAACAGTGAAGCTGACGGCGCGTCGAAGGCGCTGTCTATGAAAGATATCTACGTGAGAAGGGATGTGTACGAGATGGTGATGGCCAACGCACCTGGCTATATAAGAGATGGTAGACTGGTGTATGTCCCTGAATTCAACAGGATTGCAAGTGCAATTGAATATTTAATGAATGCGCGTGCGGCGGCTGTGTTAGTTCTACCTGTGTGGCAGGCGCGCACGTGGTGGGTGTATGTGGTGGAATATGGAAGAAAAGTGATTGATCTACCACCAGCTGAGTACACCTTGCAACCTACCTGCAGTAGACATCCTATGTACGTGAAGCGGCCTACGTGGTCTATGACAGCTGCTCTATTCGACTTCAGACATGGGCTAGGTAGCAAGGGATGGTTTGCGATATATTTTGATGTTTATTTGTGGCTGTTGATAAGTAATATTATTCACCTTATTACAGTGATGTTATGATGTGTGTAGGTATATTGCAGAAGGGCGAGGGTGTAAGAGGATATGGTGGACAACCGTGGCGGTGAGGAGAAATTGTTGGAAAAACTTGAAGTCTTTTGTCGAGCCTTTGTACAAGCGGCGAAACCACGTAACACAGCGAGGGGATACGCATATGCAATACGTGATTGGGAAAGGTGGAGTGCAACTATGGGCCTACCTGCGTTCCCCGCGAGACCTGAACAGGTTGCGGCATACTGCATCTACCTACTCTCGCACATGCGTTATGCTCAGAACACCATTAAGTACAAGTTGTCGGCCATCTCTAGTCAATATGCGATGACTGATTCTGTCACCAACCCAATTCACACCAAGCTGGTGTATGAGGTTAGGAAGTATGTGCTTAGGATGGCTCTGCCACCAGTAGGCAAAATCCCTATCCCGACTTCCATGTTGCTTCGCTTTATTACCGTGATGGATCCTGCCAGCTGGTGTGATTTAAGAGATGTAACTATGATTATTATTATGTTCCTTGGCTTCCTACGCCGTGAGAAGGCAGTGGCGTTATGCGTTCAGGATGTGTGGGTGGAGAAGTATGAAGGAGATTGGGTATTGTTTATTTATATCGAGAAGAGTAAGACAGACCAGTATAGGTTGGGTGATACTATTGTGATTAGTGGCGATAGGAAGTCGCCTTTGTGTGCACTTGTATGGATGACGTTCTGGTTCGAAAACCACATGTACAAGCATGACCCACAAGCGCCTTTATTTCCAGCGCTGCCGACACATTCGCGCGTGGGACCCAGCCACCTGTCACCTAACTCTGTCAACCACACTATGAACTCGTGGCTACAGAGGATCGGGGTGGACCCAACGCCGTACTGCACTCATTCCTTACGGAAGGGGGGCTGCACTGCTGCTGCGAGGGCGGGTATAGAAATGAGGCTGTTGAAAAGACATGGCAGATGGAAATCTGACTCTGTGTTTCTATATATATATGATTCATTTACTGACAAGCTTGCTGTGACTAAGACGTTGTATAAGTTCTAATCAATAAAATTGTTCTCTCTTTATGCTTCGGAGCCTTTCTTGCCTTTGACCTGGAGGGGAATGCAAGCATAGGAAGAGGGTAGCAAAATAGTGTTTGTGTGAACAGAGTGTAACACAACATCTATTTTGCGACCTCGGACTAGAAAAAGCCGGAACATTGTAAATGCATGAATTTCAGCATTTGAAGCCGTTTCCACAAACATGTTTGATATGGTAGGACTGACTATGAATGATTGCCATTAATATTACAAGTTTTGGTCCAATTTGGCCCATCAGGCCTAAAATCAAATTAAGAAATTCTGGAATGAGCTCATTTCTAGCCATTTG